>JADDOH010012786.1:0-43725 GCA_016648135.1 Agrypnia vestita
ATCACAAAACACCCAGGTTTGAGTAAATCACGTATATTAATAAATTGTGACCTCACTGAGAATCGCACCCGGAACCCTCGGTGTGAGAAGTCAGTATCATACCGACTGGGCTACGAGGGTCGCCATATAAAGTTACTGTAATGATAATTAAACATTTTGAAAAAATAATTCAGAAATATTTAAAAAATGCAATCTTTTATATTGCATAATATCTATTATATTAGGTCATATAGCTGATATTAGGCCGTGGTTGCTTGAACATTTTTGACTCATTATCTAGGCATAAATCCACCTGTAAAGTTTTTGCTACTAGCTATACCTTGTATAGCGCCATTTTCATAAAAAAATTGCTTTTAAGGCGCTTTACACAAAACTTGAATAGTAGTAGTAGTAGAACCTATTAGAATTTAAGATTTTATTGCTAGTATGAATAGTAGTAGTAGTAGAACCTATTAGAATTTAAGATTTTATTGCTAGTATGAATAGTAGTAGTAGTAGAACCTATTAGAATTTAAGATTTTATTGCTAGTATGAATAGTAGTAGTAGTAGAACCTATTAGAATTTAAGATTTTGTTGCTTTACTAAAATACATACAGTGTGAATCTGAGATTTTATTTATGTACAGGGTCTCTTCTTCATTAAATTTTGTAAATAAAATATTCTATACAGTTTGCGTGAAATGTCAACAGATTAGGAGATAAGGACTTATATATGGAAATGATTTTTCAAAAATATGCGTTTTGAGTCTTTTTAAAATACTGTTTCTAATGCACTTTTCCATATTACGGAGAAAAGATAGTTCCAAGCTCGTTCACGAAACTAAGTATTCTATGTTGTGTACATGAACCAATAGCAAGCGTCAAGTGCTTTGTCGCATTACTGTCTAGTGTGAAGTGCTCATATAACTTTGTCTCTTTCGCATAAATATCGCTCAGCGTACTTTTAATGTGTATTGATACGCAATACATTCTTGAAGCCATGACCAATAATCGTCCTGATAAATTATTGTAAATCGGTCAACGTTTAATTATATTGCAAAGGGAAAAAAACGCGCTAATGACAATTACAACAAACATGTGAAACGGATTGTGAAATTTAAATATATATATATAAAACTTCTAAAATTTTTATAAATGTATTTTATCATGGGTGGAAATGGTGAACGTTACATTTCCATCATCAAAAATTAATAATGCGGTTAGTTCCTACTAAAACTGTTAAAGTCAAACTTCCCTAAAAACGTTGGAATAAAATTTATTTTTTATCATTCACTCTCTAAGCAAACATGATAAAATATTTTGAGTATATTAAAAATTTTCAAGAACAGATTACTGGATTTTATCCCCAGGGAGATATCATCAATCAAAATGTATTATAGATGTCTAGTGTATTTGTTGATAATTCGGAGGTATGTCATAACAATTAAAAATAATAATATTGCTTTACTAACTTTACAACCAAAATATAGTTATGTTATTTTCAACGGCGAATTTTCGACTATCATAGGTGGAATCGTGAGCGTTACATTGTGTAAAGTGATCACTTAAGCCAGCCGTACTATAGTTCGTAAGCCCTATGAACACCCAAAGATTTCCATACCTACTTTTCCATAAAAAATACAATTTTCTTCTAAAATATATCTTGGAAAAAAACAATAAGTATTTTAAATATTCCTTGGCCTTTGTTTTCTGAAAAATTGCAAAATTCTGCGAATTTCTGGAATCATCGTCTTTGCATAATGTGCAACTGTACCTCTTGTGGGGGGTTTAATGAATGCATATGGAAATACCAGCCAGCAGTACTTCCTGCAGAAGTGTTGCTTATCTACTGCGGCGGGCGCTGGGCAGGGTTGCACTGTCAGTCATTCCGACTGGTCGCTGCCCGACGGTCAGAGATCCCCGATACTGCGTGACTACCCCACTGCCTTACAAGTACAGCCTTACAAGTACAAGCGCCAGAATCTCCTTGAAGTGTGGGCAAAAATAAGTCTACCGGACACATAACGCTCGTAGACAGGACGATAGACCTGGAGAAATGGACTGAAAACGTGTAATTACAGAGAAATGGAGGTCTCCAATGAGGTAGAGAAGCATGTCAGAAATAATTAACTGTAAATTGTTGCGGATATTTTATACGAACCGTATGTTTTTCCGAGAAACGATTCTCGACGTTTCGTTGAAAACTTATTCAACGTCATCAGGAGGACGACCTTTACCCTCGGAGGTGGAGATCGGACTGATTACTGCTTTCTAGGGCGTAAATTGTATGCACTTTGTTGTGGAGTGTAGAAGAAGTGAACACTCCACAACTATGTGCATACAATTTACACCCTAGAAAGCAGTAATCAGTCCGACCTCCACCTCCGCGGGTAAAGGTCATCCTCTTGATGACGTTGAATAAGCTTTCAATGAAACGTCTAGAATCGTTTCTCGGAAAAACATACGGTTCGTATAAAATATCCGCAACTATTTACAGTTAAATATGTCTAACCACCGTAATAACAACCTTAACTCTTTAATGTTAGAAATAAGTTTTTACAGTAACTATGTTAAAAAAATAATAAATGCGAATTACCACGCTTTTAGAATTTTTCCAAAATATGCAATACTTTCGGATATATGGACGTCCAAAGTAGTCTTGTTGAAAAACGCTCGGATTTGTCACATCAACCCTGTGACGTCACAAGTCTTGTCGAATCTTGTCTACTGCAAGCCGGTACCGGCCAGTAGTGACAATATTAGTAGTAATTACGAAGTTCAACCTTCCTCTAGCGAGAAGTGTTTTTTTATAGTGGAAGTAATTGTTTTTTATTAATTTTTGTATTTTTTATTTTTTATTAATTAAAAAAAAGTTTATAAGAGAACATTCTGATAATCTCCCAAAAGTGGATTCTTGCATGATTGCCGAGTTTTTTGTGAGCTTCACGAGCGCCGAAATTCGGGGTGATTCAGTTTTGTAAATGAGACTTTTTAAAGGATTTAACCGGTTGGATGCCGGCCGTAAGTAACGCGGAATGTATCCTGTCTGCCGCGCAATTTCGCGCACTATTGCTGTTTTTTAAACACATTTTTGAAATGGTAATATTCATGTAAAAATCAACAATAATTACTAACAATTTGCAGTTATATACAGGCTTCAATAATTACTTATTCATTAATTATGAATATAAGTAACGAAATTTACTGTCAGAAATGTACGCACATGTTTATCGAATAAAACCATGGAAGCAATAACAATAAAGATATTGTATTTCAATATTTTCGTTTTAAGTATATCAAAGAATATAAAAATACTTAATTTATTTAAAAAAACATTTTTTAACAGATAAATAACAAAACTAAAGCGCGGTTCGAAGACGACATTTGGAATGATTTTTTGTCCGGTTTGCGCGGCAAATGAGGTTACTTGACAAATAGTACTCGCTCATTCATTCAACAACTTGAGATACAACTAATGATAAGCTTTGAAAACTCATAAACGCAGGTAAAATGGGCCGAATTCGCATACGTGTCTAGGGAGCGCAGATGTGCGCTCCGGCACATAGAGGGTACAAAAGTTTTCGCGCAGATCTGCGCTCCGGCACCCAACCGGTTAAAAAAAATACTCCACTACCTCATTGTATGGATTACAGATTAATGATTGCAAGGTTTCCGAGTTTACTGTACAGCTTTTCTTCATTTCCAATGTTTTCAATATATTTTCGTTCCTCAAATAAATACAAATTTTCGCCTTTTATTTTACCTTCCTCCTGCAGGGATGTGCAGTGGGAACATTGAAGCATGACAATTACATTACCATATATTTTGAAAAATAATCGAAATAAATAATTTATTTAGTAACATTCCTAATATAATTACTTTCATATTACTCATATTTTAATATATCATAATATTCTGTCAGATAAATATTAAATTTCTATTCGAAGTTCTCACTGCACGCGCCTGACTACTGTAATATACAAAATAACTAACTATTATTTTATATGGTGGTATTCATATTATTTATCTCCGTATGCGTATTGGTACATGCAAATGTGGATTTTCTGTAGATATATTGAATTTTTTTTAAAATTAATATCCAATTTGTAAGTAAATCCGTGACTTGCGAATTCAAACGAAATTAGAAAGTATTATATGATATAATGCGAAAGCTTATCTTCAATTATTTACATACTTGAAATAATTAAATTACATGTTGAAATATCTGCATTTGAAATCATTGATAGAAATAAGATATTAAAGTGTATTTAAAAAAGATTATTTTTAATAAAATACCTCAAATCCAGATACGTTGAATTATCGTCATTAGTATTATTATTAAAAAAACAATATTATCTGCTCCTTGGAGATTGCTTCATGTGATTCCAATCTCATGCTATCGGAGATAATCGGCAGTCAAAATTTCCCGAAGACTTTTTGATTTGAGAAAGTGTAAGGAACTTCCTTATTAAACTTTATGAGATGAAATTAGTGCATGAGGTTAGACAGTTATCCTGATATGACTTTTGAACACAGGACCGACAGAAATGAATGGCGCTGTATGAATTATTCATTTTTATTATTATTGTGACGTGTTCGTGGCGGTGGGAGACGAAATGTAGATCTTGAAACATTTTAAGCGCTTGTTCAGACACAGCGGGAACCGTGCAGTTTCAGAATCGCGTTTCAAAACACGCGATTTGTGTCATCTGTTCACACAGCCGCGGTTAATAAGCGATTTGTGCGCGCGAAAATAAACGTCAGTTTAACAGCTCCGGTGCCGTTCTCCATCTTTGAATATCAGAGATATATTCGCTCATTACTTTGTTAACGACGGCCGTGTTTCATGGCAAGACACAAAAATATCATTCTGTCAGTTCATTTTTGGTGAATAAATACCTACTTCCCTAAAATACTCTTTTTTTTCACCATTTCCAAATATCTCCACCAACTCCTGCCAAGCTTGGTTCTTGGTATATTTGAGTAATCCTCACGCTGAAGATCCAGGTCTTTTCTCCACTTCATCAATAAAAAGTTCAGTGTCAAAGCGATCCATAACCATAGAAAAGAGAATATAATCCACGCGTGCTCCTGTTGTGACATGGGAACCGTGCGGTGCCCGCAACGCGACTGAACGCTCTCGTAAGGCTCCATGGTAATAGGATCGTGCGGACGCCATGCGGGTCTATTTTCCAGCGGTTGGGTTGCGGGCACCGCGGCGGTTGACTAACCGCACGGTTGTGTCTGAACGATCACATACAAACCTAGGTAAATAAGACCCGCACGGATCCCACGCGATTCAGAAACTGCACGGTTCCCGCTGTGTCTGAACAAGCGCTAAACTTTTAATGATTACATAAAGGCACATGGCAAAAATTTTGCTGGAACACTATTCAGTAATTCGCACTAACGTCACTTGAGAATACACCACTTGTCTTTGGAACACTTTATTTATGCTTATTCGAACATTTCACCCGCAGGTAGGTACTCTGGTACTTTATTCGATGGCGACTAAATTTGTACGAATCGATATTGAATCGAATTGCTGTTCGCATGTTAAGTGGTTAGGCTTATTTTCAAGCCGGTTAGGAATTTCACTTAATGTTTTGCCGCTGGTATCTCACTGGCGTCGGTAACACTGTTTTTGCTAACTTTTTTATCGCTGGTTTATGTCACGCCGGTAAACGTCGAAATAAATATAGTCACAAGCGTCACTCCGCTTTTTATACGAAGCACGTTGGTTTTTCGAACCTCTGAGATTATTCTATATCTATATTTTAAGTGTTTGCGATGATGTTCTCGTCGCTCCCAGGCTTTTCCAGATGTCTCTCGAAAGTTATAGATAATTGCAGAGCGTTGTAAGGCGTTCCAGAGCGTTCCATAGTCTAAGTTTCATATTGTCTTCGACATATTACGAGGGATTCTGACAGTGCGCACTTCTTTCTGTTTACAATGTCTTTATAATACTATTGAAATTAAAGAGCGGCTCTGCTGCTCATATATGCTATCGCATTCTGCAATCTACTTTTCATTTTAATTATGGAAACATTACATTTATTATAATTCATATTTAGATGATAGGTACTGCTACAAAAATGTGATGTAAGCTCACAAGGAAACCACCTTTAAAAGGCTAGCTCGACATTTGTTGACCACATAATCAATAAAGAGTCTATGACGCATGAAGAAGTTGAGAGAAATAATAATAAGCAAAGGACAATAAAAACACGAAGAAGTAGAAGGCTGCGTAGTTCTAATAAACCCTAAAAGATGCCTGCATGTCGTGAACACGTGACATTGATGACTGCCACGAAGATAAGCAAACCGCTAATAAAAATATTATTATCGTAGATAAGCTTCTCAACGAATCTCAATTCTGATTTGGAAATAAAATTTACAACGATATTAGATAAGAACATTGCTTGTATTAAAAATAAATAAAGGGTAAAATGATAATATAATTCATTTAATTATTTATACAATATTCAACAAATTCCTTAAAATATTCGACGTATGTATGATAAGATAATTTTTTGAATTTGTAATTCATTTTCTCAAAGATGGCTTTCTCATCTACAAAATTGTTATTGGAGTAATGCATATTTATAACAATTTCAGAGCTTCATAAATATATTTCAAAAATGACAATCGTACATAAAACATAAAAATCACAACAAAAAAGATAATTTTGTAAATGAATACTTAATATAGAAATATGTATACAGAGTATAACTAATTTAGTCAATATTTTATAAATATTACTACCTATTTGAATTCTGCGTCGAAAATTATCAAAAAAAAAAAAAAACAATCATATCGAACTATGATTGAAAAATCTGTTACGAAATTAATAGTAGATCGTTTTTTTGTATATTTTCTGTATATTTTTGTATAATGTGAAAAAACTCATTCTGTGATGCAATATTTATACCCAAATATAAATTAATGGAGCGAGAATTTATGAAAATCACCAATTTGTTTACCACACATTAGATAGTTAAAACACCTTCTTTCTATTTGTGTTTTTTTTTTAAATATGAAAAGCATGGTTTTATGTTATCAAAACCGTCCAATATAATCGATAAAAATTCTTGATTTCTTGATTAATAAAACGGTTATCTCTCTTATTTTGCACATTTCTACATTTTAATTGACAATTTCCAAAATATTATGGATTAACTGTTCTTATCACATTTAATGTAATATAAATATACGAAAACTAAAAATGAAAAAAAACACTAAGTGCCAGAATATTCATTATAAGGTACAAGTTAAAAAGCGAATTTGGTCTTTTTCGCTCTTTATGTGCTATTTTACATATCTTTTCATTATTATTTTCAACACTACTACACAGCGGCACCTCACGTGAGTTTGTCTTATATATATATATATAAGACAAACTATATATATAAACATATTATTTGAATGTATGCATGAAACTGATTTACAACATATATACAACTTTCAAAAATTTGATAATATGTAAATGTTTTCCGATGGAATTGGTGATATTTGCATTCTGTAAAGTAATCAATTAATCCAGCTCGTACAGGTCATAAGCTCTGGGCTACCTTATAAAGTCTTCCATACACGTTTCGCATATAAAATAGCTTCCTCTCTGTATGACTTCTAAAATTGATCTTAATTGTTACAAAATAGATTGAGTAATAAATTCAGGCTAATAAAACGTCGCGTTAATTGCCGACATCGTCACAATAAACCTATCGAGGATCTACGAATGCATATCCCAGCCGAGATTGCGGCGACAAGTGAGTGACAAGTTGCAAGGAACCCTTCATTGGCCCTTATCCCCATCTCGCTTCCCGCCCCCAACTCTCCCCGCCGGGGTGGGTGTCGATCATTTCACATGCAACCCCTCACACCTGACTCGAACACGGGGCTGACTTTGCACACCAATTTTTTTGCTTTATTTAAAAAAAATGATTTTGGTAATGATTTATAATTTTTAAACGAAATTAATACAAGTCTTGTTGATAAGATATATGTGTGCGAAGTCAATTTAAAAATTAAACGAGACCCCGATGATGAATTGACTGCATTTGTATGTGTGCTAGAATCGACGTGTAGCTAAATTTTCGTGAACATTTTTCGGCGTAGTGGAGAAAGTTTGCGCATGTACACTCCATACTACCTCAACCCTAGGACCCAAAATTTGTCTTCTGCGCAGCTGAAGCCGGTGTTCAAGATGTTTGCCGACTACTGTCCCAAAATTTAATTTTACCACTGCCCAATATTATTTTAATTTTCTTGGTATTAAATTCTTTAATAATCTCCCCCAAACGATCAGAAAAAAACAGATTAGGAAAAATTAATAATTGAAACCAAAAAACATATATACAAACACCTACTAGACACATAACATAATCGTGAAACTGTTTTAAAATGCATATTTATACATAGTACCAGTACTCCTCCTCTATACACGAGTTTTCTGACTCTCATAGAGACAGTACAATAATTATTTGCCAAATTTGAAATATTTAATTTATTTATTTATGAACGCCCATAGGGCTTTTACAACAGATAGGTTAAGTGTACATTAACAGAATTTTACAGAATATATAGTGTAAAAAAAATAATAACATGTAAACATAATAATGACATAAAGTGGAAAGAAAATTATTAAAATACAGATACCTACAAATATATAAAGAAAAATATAATATAAAGTAAAAAGCAAGCAAAAACATAATATAATTGAAATTTAAAAACATTAAAAGTAATAATGTAGAGTGAAGAGATAAAGCACAAGCTTTGAAAGTGATATTATAATAAAAAATATACATACAAATACAAATCAATTAGTAATCTTTCAATACACCTAAATAAATTATGTATATTAATTGTAAAAAGAACAAAATAAAAAAATAAAAATAAAATGATGGCATAATAGTATGGATGGCGTGTGAGGATGCTTTTAAGGACGTCAATTGATACCTTAACATTGATGCTGATATTTTATTTTTTAACAAACAGACGTTAGCAGGTCATTAATGACCCTAATAGATGGTCCAAGAATGACTTGCATTCTTGCACTTGACTTGTATTCTTACAGATATCTTATCATTATTCAAAAAGTCACTCCTGCATTGCATCCATTTTCTTAATGATAACTTAACTCATAGAACACTTAATTAAATCAATAATTTATTTACATATTATTATATGATCACTCTATATTTGTTACTCTAAATATACATATACGCATGTTACTAAAGAGGCCGAAAATACTTGTAATCGGGATAGTAGGCTGAATTTTAAATAGTTTATGTATTTTGTACCAGTATTTTGTGTCTCATTAAAAATCAAATAAAATAGAATAAAAACCTGATATTTTGTATTTCAATAACATCTTTCGGGAGGAAACCTGCGAGTAGAATGGCAGATGTAATAAAAAAAAGCAGAAAGCAAATACCTATTGCTTTTAGCTAGGTTAGTAGCTTCGCAATAACTTTCTCAAATTATCATTAGATTTTATCAAAAAGAAGTGGTTTATCAATTAAACGAGATACACGTGCACAGTTATAATTTCGATATCACCTGGCGAAAAATTATCTTTAAGATCGCGATAAATAGAATAGTTTGTGCCCTGGCTAAATGTACAGTATGAAAAAATCATAGTCGATAAGGTCTATAAGCAAAACGAGATACAACGTTATTTTTAAGTTTTCTGATAAGTGTTAATTCTCACCAAAACATTAACATGCATATAAGTATCTGAAAATGTAAGTGTAATTAATTATTCTTTGCTGAGTTCTTATATATTCTTTGAATGCTATCCATCAACGGATTTTTGCGACCATTTGACTTCGGTCGTAGTTTACAATTGCCCGGAAGAAAACAGAAGCTGTCTTACGTAGAAATTTTTCCTTTTGCTAGTAACTCATTGACCATTGTTTTTTTGTTTATATGAAAAGTTAGAGTAGTATTTCAGAAATTTAAGGGTGTCTCGTGATATGTTTAAAGTACGCCTTATATTTATGTTACCAGAGATTTCACCGTCATAAGTGCAGTAATTTCTTACTATCAGTTTAGCATATTTTTAGCATATTATAGGTCTACAAGTCAATTTTTTGGTCATAGTACTTGTGATGTGTTGTGTACCGACACACATCAATTTTCTACTTGGGATAAAATTCAATGCTGCTGTCCTCTACACAATTTTTAAAAGATACGTTTATGGGCCGTATTTTCCCAACATTTTTTTGTTGAATAGTTTTTGCGCCATTTCACGAAATGGGCACTTTAAATACTCAATAAAATTTATTTTATGGTTTTTCAATGAGATAGATATGAAAATAAATATTTACCATCCTTTAGAATTTGTTTCCCTTGAGCACCATCGCACTCGGCTACGTCCAAGGGACGTCCGTGTGTGCTAGCCCTTAATGTTCAGTAGAGTATGCAAATCCTTCCACTTAGGGGGATCTAGTCTCCCTGGATTGTGAAACCTGCGGGAGATAGTGTCTACCCTTGAAAGATATCAGCTGGTGGAAAATTGTGTGATCAATTTTTAAAAGGGAGCGCCTAATACTCAGTGGCTTTATTCTAGGCAGGGGGTGTTTTAATGTTGAATTCGATACTTAATTAATTTATTACCTCATATCTCAGCTACCATTGTAATATTTTGCCTTTCAAATTATTATCGATACAAATCCCTGTAGCGTTTATATTATTTATCAATTCAGGTCGATGAACGTATAGTTTACATTTAGTCCCGAGGCATTTGATATTAAAACGAAAATTTACCCTTAAGCCTATTAATCCCTTTAGGGCAATAAACTCATAAAATTGTTTATATTAATTTAGAAATAAAGGATTTAAAGTATACCTACATAGTAAGAGGAAGTGGAAGATGCATAACTATGTTTCTGATTTTTGTCCTTAAAGATTATATTCTCACCTGTATAGGGAATTCAATTTGCGGACGACGTTGCCTGCCATCTACCGGCGCGACAAGAACGCTGCAGAAAGTTTTTTAATAATCATTGAATCGATATTGTAAAGTGAAAGTGATAAAATCTGAAGCCATGGCCAAATTTTGTTCATTTTAAAATTCATTCATAGATACCGCTAAGTAAAAAAATAAGACATATTAATATATAATATAAGTATATTTAAATAGCTTATGGTCTAAGAATCTACGCATTATAATAATATTATCACTTGACTTTTTAACTGATTATGTTATAAATATTTTTCTTTGTTTTTATATGTTTTATCTTTGTACGATTTCGATCATCTAAATTATGTAATTGTATTACTTTTCACTAAGAAAATCATTTTTAAATGATTTATATAAATTAAAATGCATTTTATATGTATCTATTTTACTAATAGAAAAAAATATTTTGTGTAATACCACTATTTATTAATATTAATTATCAACGTCTTTCGGGGCCAATGATTCCTTTGTCGGGATACAACATATTTATACTAAAAATAAGAATTAAGGAAAAAATAATAAATAAATGAAGTATAGACATAAAAAATATATAAGGAAGCTGAATATCTAATTAGGAACTAAAGAAAAATAATAATTTGTTAGGTAATTTAATTTATTTAAACCATTATTTTTTTATATATAGGTACCTATACAAATTGATTAAACCAAATTTTTAAGGTATTAAGTGTAAGTTTTAAACCATGCAATTGTATATCGTGCCCACCTCGATATTCCTAGTAAGGGGTACGGTTATCATTAATAAATAAATACAAATAAATATACAGATAAAACTACTTGCCAAAAAAGATGATGTGACCATTGGGCCTCGAAACATAGTGACTATTCAATAAATAATTGTTTGAAACAAAGTCTTTCCATTTTATTTATTTATAATAATGATATTATCACAAAGTTGTTATGCTATTATAAATTAACATTTATTAAAATCAGAGAAATGTATTTTTTGTTTCATTAAAAAATGTTTGATTCGATTTTTGCTTTTAATTCAAGTAAAAAAAAAACTTTTTTTTAAACTAAGCACTCTGAGTTTTTATATAACTATTCTATTTATTGTTTTGAGTATTGCTTAGGTATTTATCAGCGAAGAAATGATATTAATAAAATTTATATGCATTGATTTCAGTTAGTAAAAACGTAATATGTAGGTAAGTAGACACTTAAAATAAAAATGTAATTTTTTGCACTCGCATTCAGTGGCGTAGCCACATTCTGGGCAGCCCAGGCCCCAGAAGGTTCCGGGGTTGGGGTAAGGCCCCAATATACGTGATTGCCCGGAGGCTCGGTAATTCGTTTCTACGCCACCACTGACTTTTTTCTTAATCAATGTTTCATCAATCAATGCTTTTAAAAAACACAATTATAATTAATAAAATACGACCCTTGCGTGTAACGTGAGCCTGTCATCAGTGGCAGGTCATCATCAGAGTTGTTGTTGTTAACAGACGTACATTCGAAATTAGGTAGTTGGTCTCTTAAGCAGTGTTTCATCAATCAACGCTTTTATGAACACTGTATTTTTTTTAATTAGCTTTTTGGGGCATTTAATAGTTTTTGGTGCTGTTTGGTTTTATTCCACGAAAAAGTAGTATTTTACAGCAGTATATATCCACTCTTTATATCATAACTTTCTCTATGTAATTATCTTTATCTTCACACCTATGTGCATGACAGCATAACGGTGCAGTGGAGAATGCAATTACAGAGAAAATCAGTCTTTCTCCGATCGATACCTGTTTTGTAAAAACAACCAACTTATAATTTGCCAATATGCAATGGTTAAATCAATGGTCAATTTACCGCTTATCTTAGGTTTACCATAAATTTTACATCAGTGAATTTCGCCACAGCTGTTAGATTCAACTGTATATATAATTATCGGTTAATCTGTTCTAGTTTACCTTTACATACTTTATTACTATTCTTTATAATTATATTTAATATATTTTATGTAACTTATGTGTTTGAAACGTCTGTGAGTGTATAGAAACGCAGGATCGAAAACACAAAACAGAAATGCTAAATGACTAATACAGGGTTATTTGGAAAACATTATTAGTATCAAAGGGAATGAATTTTTCATTTTCGATATAAGTTACTGTAATGACAGTCCAACGTTTTACAAAAAATAAGTCAGAAATATTGAAAAAAAAATGCAAACTTTGATGTCGCATATCTCTATAACTATTGATATTAGGTCATAATATATGAACATATTCGACTCATAATCAAAGCATAAATATAGTACTGCGAGGTTATTAATATTTTCCAAATAACCACGTATATGGAGTGGTGTCATTAAATACACCAGTAAAAAATATATACACTGGGGTAACTGAATACCTACGTTAGTAAAAAGTGTAAAACATCTACCTAAAACGGTACCTCCTGTATACGTGCCCTCCAAGTGTAAGACAATCTTACTTACTTACTATCACGGCGTTTCTCCGTGAGGGTAGGCAGAGAGGACAGAGCGCCACAATCTTCTGTCCTGACATACAACTCTCGCCTCATCCACATTCATGCATCTTCGCAAGTAAGCGGCATTCTTCCTATATATGGTTAATTTGATCATGCCACGTCTTTCGCGGTCGCCCTCTCCTTCTGGCGCCACGAGTAGGTACCTAACTGATGCCATATAACTACAAACACAAAACCATCTTAGCGCAAAAAATGTGGACTGTAACGTCACATAAAATTCTGAAAACTATTACTAACTGGTCATTGTTAAAGTCGGCTAATTACTACTTACAAAACGTCAGTAAATGTGTGTGTAAAGATGAAATAGAATGATAAATCACCGTGGAGATTAATGACCAGAGCAAGTTAAGGTGAGAAATATATAAAAGCAAAAGTAACAGTTACGTCGAATAAATTGCTCTGCAATAAATATACGTACAGGAAAAACCCGACAATTGATATGTGGATGTCGGAAATACATTTTTTTTGTATGAAATACTGTTTGTATTTAATCTTCTAAGTTGTTTATTAAATTATATAACTTTGAATCAGTTTCATATAAATTTGTTATTATTATTTCAATATTTATTTAGTTCCATATCATATGACCTAATCCACGATTTGAATTATATATATTAAAAAATGATATCACTGTTTACTTTCACTATTTTCGATGCTGGGACTAATCACTACGCGGGGAGTGATGGGAGGTTAGGGTCGGGTGGGTGCAGGGGCGTGGTCACTGAGCGCAGAAGAGGGAATGTAATAGAAGGTGTTTGAATATTAATTATATTTTTCTTACGATTAATTGATCGCCAAGTTTTCTAAGACACCCGACTCTAATCTCCCCCCCCCCCTCCACTCCTCACGCCGTCCTTTAGTCTTACGTTTAGTATTAGTCACGTTACTGAAGATGATGCGTTAGCGTGGAAAACGCCCTAATCGTTATAAACAAATAGTGAAAATAAATAAAATTATAATTTTTTAATATATTTTTTATGTAATATTTATGACGAAGCTCCGAAGTTATTAAAATACCTATATATTTTTTTAACATAAATATGTAATAAAGTAAATGATTTAGTTCACTATGAAATAGAAGATAATGAAGGAAACTATAAGCAATATTCAAAATGGTATCGTAAGGTGAAAGAATGGACGATATTTCTATGATAAAATAGAAATTATAAATTATTTTATCTATTTCAAACAGACTTTTTTTAATTACGTATTTAATTTAGTGAATAAGCCTTTATGTATTTTGATTATAGATCTGTTTTTTTCCATATTCCAGAAACATCATTTAACTTTATTGTTACCACTGTAAAACTTTTAATTTGGTCGCAAATTGGTCATTATAGTAGGGAGGTTATAAAAATTATAGACATTTATTAAAAAAATTATAAAAAAGTTTTCTTTATTTTCGATCACAGATAATATCTAAGAGAGAAAAGGTGCTTGGAATAGATATGTAGTAGATAAAAGATACATTAGATGACATTAAATACAGATAAGGAAGTAAAATACGAGCGAAAGATGAATAAGATAAAAGCTACGAAGAGAATAATAAAAAGTATAAGCAACAGAAATATTAAGAAGAAATGAATATTTATAACATATTAAAAGTTTGAAGAAAGGATACTGTATAATATCATTTCCAAAATTTGAAGAAAGAAAATTAGCAGACTATATCGTAAAACACATCTCAACATTTTTTTCAATAAATAAGTAGTCAAAATATGTTTTACAGACACTCACGTTATTCTGAGAGGAATAATAGATAATAATAACAAAAGAAAGCCTGAACTCACAGACGCAGTCGCCCATAAATAACATAATTTAGCAGATGAATTATAAAAGTGTTCTTATCTTACGTACGTACCTACTCCAAAATATAAATCACAAAACGCGAAGTGTTGACTATTATCGATTACCTTTCAAATCGATACCTGACTCATCTAAAATGATGTTAAAAGAGTTCAGAAACATCACTGTAACAAACACTCGTATTATTGATGTATTAGTGACTGTAAGAGAACTGCTGAGCTTGTGGGGCGGAATACTTGGGCACCGGCGAGGAGAACACGGCCTTGTAGGCGGGGGCCTGGAAGCCGCCCTTGGCTGGTGCGGAGTAGAACTGCTGGGCTGGAGCCAGCTGTCGGCCGGCCTGCTCGGAGTAAGCGCCCTTGGCCGATTGCTGGGCGTAGTTGGCCCTCACTGCTGGCGCCACGTAAGCCTGCTGCTGGGGCTGCTGGAGGGAGACCTTCGGAGCCTGCTGCTGGGCGGAGGCGCCGAGGCCGTTGTAGCTCTGGGAGAACTGGAGCTTGTTGGCATCGGCGTTGAGAGCATCCTGGAAAATACCCAAAATCATCAAATCTAATTTGGTATATATTAAAGTTTTATAAAATAACATATTACATTGACATTCATTTTTTTAGCTTTTTTATTCATCTTCACCTCGTCAGTAAAGAGAACTCTTGTGTCTGAGCAACAATATGTTTATATAACCTCTCAGTCTTCAGTTTTGACTTGGAAATTGATGAGCAAGGAAATCTAATTGAATTATGCGATAGAAAGCTTTTCCAAATGTGCAAAAATAATAACTGAGTGATTGAATATTTATTAAACTATTATTCTTTGCAAATATGAATAACAATAAATCTATTTTGATTTTTTATTTTTAAATCTATTTGGCAAAATTAAATTAAATTAACGGACGCCTACCTACCTATAAACTTTTTATTTTACAGCTTTATTTCAAAATAAGGTCTTTATATTATATAAAAAAGCATTATATAATTATAGTAATTAAGATAAATTATAGAAGTCTCACAGAGACGAACTATTTACATGAGAAACGTGTATGGCTCATTCAGATTGTAAGCCGATGGCCCAGGGCTTACAATCAGAATGAGCTGGCTTAAGTGAATACTCTACATGATGCAACGCTCACCTATTCCATCGCAAGAACATTCACGTATCGAAATTTTTGTTAGTTATACATATGTTCCAAATAGGAATCATCCGCATATTTCAAGGGAAAATGTATGCTAGAGACAAAATAATAATGATATATAGTAGTCTAATAGATTTTATAGAAATACAAAATAATGATATTTTTAAAAGAATAATATAAAGCTAATGTGCCCTGAATTAAATAGTTGATAAATACTTTGTTTGGACGCCACATATTTTACTAATATTTACTTGGTTCATGTTATAGAAATATACGTGGTTCTAGTTATAGAAATATACTTAGTTCTTGTCATTTTTTTGACGTAAAAGTTTAATTTACAAAATTCTTTTCAAATTTTTTAACATTGTTCACGACATACATCGGTTGACATTTTTCATCCACAAATTATTTTTAAATTTTCAAAATGGCGGAGTTTTGTGCTGTCCCGCAAAAGTTCTTCACCGTGACGACAGAGAAAATCATATAGCCAGGGTTTGACTGAAATTAAAAAGTTTACTATTTTCTTCTTAAATTATGTGTGTATGAAAAACGCAACAGTAATAAAATCCGTTAAAAAATTCCACAATCACGAATGCTTAAAATTGCTTCAACTCGGCCAGTATTTGAAAATTTTGAAGGAGCGATGTCTTAAATTATTCTTAGAACTTCAAGCTAATTAAAAAAACATTTTAAATAATTTTAAAAAAACATTTTAAACAAATTTTTAATGACTCCTCCCTCATTCAGTCATGCAAGAAAAAACTGAGAAAAAATAAATCGAACATGATTTTAAGCGATTTGTATTGATAATTTAACGAAATATAATTTAAGGCGCGGCTTTCTAATTAAAATCATACCTGTTTAAAAACAATACAACCATTATCGCTGACGGAACAAAAATTCAGGAAGTCCAGATTTCTTTGCGTGTATAAAAAATATACAGCGCCGCTAGTCATTGCCAACCAGGTAGGTTGATCATTTATCAGGTAGACATAACAAGACTAACCGAATTGTTGTGTATATATTAGAGCGGTGGTTTCCAAACTTTTCTTTTGAAGCGTCGTGAAATTACGCTTACGGATCTAAAAATGGTGGTTACATTTATGATAAATACTTGCTGTAAGTAACCCGTCAAAAATAACGTAACATTTTTCGCGTCTTTGTTAAGCCGTAGTATATATCTATAGCATCTTTTTGGCGGTCTACGAAAAGGCGGCCGTAGCAACGTGCGTTAATCGGCCGGTTCGGGTTTGGTGGCCCGGGGTTCGAGCCCCATCTCCGGCCGTTTTTTAGACGCGAATTCGAATGAAATTGCGGACGCTGTTTAATAATTTGAAACGTATGCATTTTGTTTTCTTAACGATGTTGATTCATGATATCGTATTAAAAAATGAAAAAATATATAATATTTATTTAAGGTTTTTAATATTATTAAAATAATAGGTTTTTTTACGCTTCAATGGGCCGAGAGACCCAAGTACAGAAGCGAAACGCTTCACAAAATACCCAAGCTAGAGTACATCGCAAAGATTAATTGTGATCTAACAGAACAATAGCACTCCGTGTTATGTTTTGATTTTTTTCAGGGTTTTGATTCTGACTTCTTAAAATAAAATAGCCTAAAACTGAGATTACAATGAATTCGTACTACCAGATATTGAAACTAATTATTTTGAAAAGATTATTATTACTATCGTAAGGACGCAAATAGGTTTATCAATAATCAGTGTTGCCACAAGATGCAAAATGATCTTTGATAAAAAATACTATTCACAATTTTATTTTAATATATTTCCACGGGATTAGCAATGTCGCCGCGCAAAACAAAGTCCCGCCAGTTTACAGTAATGTGATAATGTTTTTACAAAACTTTTTAATCGACTTCATAGTCGACACTTTCACAAAATTCATTAGCATTATTGCAAAAAAATGTTTTTTTATTTATTAAAATAAATTATAAAAGTCTCTTAGAGAAGAAGCTATTAATATGAGAAGTCTTTTTGTAGGATGGTCCAGGGCTTACGATCTATATGAGTTGGCTTAAGTAATCACTCTACACAATGCAAATTATCGTATTTTTAATGTTTTGTATATGTTTCAAATCTGAAAACCTTTCATATATTTGAAGGGGTTTTGCTAGAGACATCTGTAGTCCTATTCATGAAATAGTAAACATAGATTTCGCAGCTAGTAATGATACCTCTACATTTTTTATTTAATGAAAATTAATTGAATTAGTCATACCTGGTGGTTGAAAGAGTACTGAGGAGCGGATTCATATTCTGGTTGCACCTTCAGCTGAACTGTCTTGAGGGCCTGCGGCTGGTAAGCGTAGGCGGCCTGGGGAGACGGAGACAGGGCCAGCTGAGGCTGAGCAAAGGAGAACTGAGGCTGGTGAGCGAAGGCAGGAGCTGGGAGAGATGCCTGAGCATACGCCTGGGCAGGCTGAGAGAAAGCAAACTGCGCCGGACCAGCGTGCGAAAGACCAGAAGGAGAAGGCTGCAGGTGAGAGAAGGACAATTGAGGCTGATGTTGGAAAGAAAAGGATTGGGGGTGAGAGTACGCCTGAGGTTGAGCGAAGCCCTGGAGCTGAGAATACTCCTGGGGGATGTTGTACCCCTGAGGAATCTGCTGGGGGTGAGCCTGCGGCTGGGCGTAGTCCTGGGCGAGGTTGGAGTAGATTTGCTGTTGGGGCTGCGGTTGGTACTGCGCGAAGGACTGAGTCTGGGAATTGGAGGAGGACTGCGGAGCCGCGGACTTGGCGCCGGGGCCTGTCTGGTCGTAGTTCTGCGACTCCGCGTAGGCCACTTGGCTGGCGGACGCAGCGGACTCCTGGTTGTAGGCGGCGCTGGTGCAGCTCACCAGGGCAGCCAATAGGATGAACTGGAAACAAATTAATAATAAATTTTTAAAAAACTAACCCGTAAAAACCAAGTTTTACAATACTCCCTTTCTCATTTTCGGGTTTAGTGTCTACCAGATGCGTCGGAGTATTTTCATACAACTTACTGAGTTGTATGAAAAAACATTCAAAATTTGAAAAATCCAAAATTATACTGTAATTATTAATTTTTTTAACGAAAATTTGATAGATCTTTTTGATCGTCGCCACGAGTCTGCTTGCAAAGTTTCGGCTTGATTGGATTACGGGAAAAGGGTTAAAAATCGATCCAAAGTTTTTTCGTCAGACAAGCGAGCAATCAGACGCCACGAGTTAAAAGAAAGGGAGTAATAATTTAAAACTCAGCAAACATCTAAATATATTTGATGTAAAAATAATCTAACGGAGAAGTTTCATAGTGCTGATAATAAAATATGCTGTAACATTTTACTAAAATATAGACCGAAACTAATAAATTTGTGGAAAAATTTTTGAAATCTGTTAATAAATAGCAGAGAAAAATAATATTCAATTAAAGTTACTGTATTTTAGCGCGGAATGATTGACTTTCAACTCGCCCGTGACGTCACGCGTCCGCATAGCCGTCGCGGTGTATACCGGTTACGAGAAATAACGTCACGCGACTTCACCGGACGGAACAAAATTATTCATGCAAAATGCAAATTTAAAATTCTGTAACTTACTAGTTTTTGCGATATCTTTATTTTACCGTAAGATTTTTGTTCAATTTTAATCAAACTTTCATTTCCATTCATTGGAAAAAAATAGTTAACTTTTCCATTGTTTATAAAATGTATTAAAATATTCTATGCGATATTATTATTATCTATTATTGTACTTAATTCGTTAATTTAAAATAAAGAAATAAACCACATTTAACAACAAAATATGAAATTAAAAAGCCCTTGGATTAATTAAGTTGTTATTAAAAATAATATTTTTAATTGTGTCAACGTTTCCACGTTTAAAAAGTATTCTGGAACATTTTTGATATTTAATATTTTTAAAGTAAGTTAATGAAACATCTCATTTATCTTAATATGTCGAGATTTCTAGAATTCGGGGAGCAAACGCAAGTCAACAATTAGGTACCTACTCTAGGATAAATTAGGTATGAAAAATATTAATTAAAGTCATAATGCTATCATGTTTGAGAAGCTCTAAGTAAGGCAGAATGTATAGATACTTCTTGTTACACAACTTCGTGCATGCGTATTTTTCTGTGAATTACGCAACCAAGGTTACAGTGGTAATAGGCGATCTATTCCAGATTACTAGGACTATTCGCGTTCGTATAATGTATTTATTCATTAATGTACTTATTGTTCATGTGTGATTATCAAAGCATTCGAAAGTGAAACATACTTCCATGGTCCAAGAGACACGTTTTTCGAAAGGTCAATATCCTGTGATCGGGAGGTGCGCAAAATGTATGGCAATATCTGTTGAAACGAGCGTAATATGTACGCTAAAATATGCTTACGTAATTATTACAATAAGTGTATAAAATACACCTAAATAACTGAGAAATACCGCAATAATTTAGCATTCTTCGAGAATGCGAATCTTTTGCCAAATACACAAAGAAGCAACCGAATATTGCTTAAAACATGATATACTTTTGTCATATCTGGGGCAAAACAGATTTATTATGTCAATGATTAATGACAAAATACTCAATATAAAGTTAACAAATATATTTTTTATTTAACGGATCGCTTTATTATCTCTAAAAACATGACTCAGAAAAATGTGAAAATAATATATTTGGTAAACAACACATAGAAACAGAGTAATTTCATATATAATATAATACAAATATATTCATAAAAAACGGTAGCAAATGCGTGCTAGTATAAGAGGATATCAAACAAAGGTGAACCAAAAACTCTAAGCAATAACATGCTGTAAGGCCTAGTTACAGATAAAAACATCAGGAATTAAAAAAAATCGCGTAATCAGAGATATATTGTAACCTCAATGGCAGTCGAACTCAGGACCCCCGTAAGAGAAACCTGTGTGTTGCCTACTGGACTACGAGGGCCGTCCATATCTATTAAATGTCACTACGAACGTATATGTACAGATTTGTATGAAAAAAAATTACGATATATATGTATAAAATCAACTTCTCATCTTTAGTTTATTTTTTAATATGTTTTGAATCATTTTCCTGTGACTACAAAACAAGCACATACTCATAATATGATATCTCTTTTAGCACAGACCTCGAACTAGCTAAGGACACGAACACTTAACAAACTAATATATACATTACTGAAACAAATTGAAATTTAAACCTATATTCACTTAAACTCAATTTATAAGCCTTAAATAAAATAATATAACGTAACGTAATGTAACATAAGTCTTAATTCTCATAAAAATTACTTTGAAGTCTTTACAAGACACGAAAGTCTCAATTAATAAACAAATAAATATACATGAGTAGCTTGTTGGTCTTGTGGTTAGGACACTGGCCTCGTGATCCAAAGGTTGTGGGTTCGATCCTCACTCCAGACTAGCAAGTTAGTCCTATTTTCATAGTACAAGCGCTTAGCTTAGTTTGAAAATAGTAAGAATATTGATGTGACACGTATTTCCGTGTTCACATCTCTATTTTTTTTAAAAAAAAAAAAAAAAAAAAAACATTTGTTTACATCTCACAAACAAATACGTAATTAAATACATTTTTATAATACTTAATGACTTTAAAGGCGTTAGATCATTCATTCAGCA
The DNA here is from genome assembly GCA_016648135.1 of Agrypnia vestita. Classification (NCBI taxonomy): domain Eukaryota; kingdom Metazoa; phylum Arthropoda; class Insecta; order Trichoptera; family Phryganeidae; genus Agrypnia; species Agrypnia vestita. The sequence goes on from JADDOH010012786.1 coordinate 22,021, forward strand.
AATAAAAACACAGAAGGACTAAAAGGTAATAATCAGGATGCAAGATAATTCGTCGAATAGGTATCACAAAATTGGTTCGGCATTCGATTAGTCATGAAAATCGTGAGAATTGCTTCAAGTCCGGCTCGGAATCGGTGGAAATCACAAAACTGTCAAATAAGAGAGTTCGTTCCAGTCGTGTACCGTTCGCCTTTTGTGCAAGTTGATGGATGACTAGGTTACGAAGCGAGATGAATTTTTTTCTTTAAATTTTCTATTCGTCTATTGTTGTTTATTATTTTTAAATAGTGTTTCGCCCGTCAACACCGTGATATTTTAACAAAACAATAACATTGAAAAATTGTATGCACCCTTGTGTATAAAAAAACCTGAATAAGTCATTAATTTTTTATGTATTGTACATAAAAAGCACATGTATGATATAGCTATGATGACAAATTAAAATGAAAACGTTTGGCGAATATTTATGTTTATAATTAAGTTATTTTTTAAGGTAAATAAATGATTGGTAATTGATTCTTTGTTCAACTCCATCTATTTTATATAATCTATACTAATATATAAAGAGGTATAGTTTGTAAGTTTGGATGTAGGCGGTTATTTCCAAAACTACTGATCCTATTTCAAAAATTCTTTCACCAATATTTAGAATGGACTTTCAGAGTGGACATAAATTATAAATTATCCCGTTAAAGTAAAAGGGCTTTTCGTGGTGACCTGTTTTACAACTAAAGTTGACGAAAAAATGGTCGAGCGATATATATAAAGATATTTAAATACTTTCTATAAAGAAATTGTAGAATTTAAAAAATTCTATAAAGAAATCCGCGACGGTATATATCTATACGTTAAGGTTAATACACAAATTGATAAAATATGTCTAAAAGTCACTAAAAATCTACGCATGCAAAGCTGCGCGGGTAATTTTCTATACATATCTACACCGTTTGACCGATTTGACTCAAATTTTTGGACTTTGCAAAACAATGGAACCTTTGTGTGTCCCCACAAACTTATTTTTACCTAAATCCTAAACCCGAGCAACGCCTGTACGAACAGCTAGTAATATTATATTGTTGTAAAGGGCTATTACTTTGCGGTTATTAATTGCAAATTAAATTAAACTCTAGTTCACTAAAAAATATATAATTGCACATATTTTGTAATGATTAGTTTATAGTTTACCCTGAAGAAGGAAATGTGGGTCCAAAACCGGTGGTGTTACCAAAAATGGAGTGGTATAAACCGAGTGACTTTATGTTTTCTTCCTTACATGAATATGTGATTGACTTTTATGATAATGAAATGCCGAACTATATACAGATAATAATAGATTACCGTTAAAGAAACAATGTATCGTCAGGGTAAGGAGTAGGTTATGAGTTATAGTTATAAGTACCTTGAAGGCCATTGTGCTCTGACTATGTACACTGGCAATGGCGGATAAAGAAGTAGTGTATTCCTCGAGAGAACTGGGAAGAGTGTGACCATTCAGAACAACCTTGGCGTTTTATACTCCGCGTCCGCCTCGCCGCTGTACTGGAACCGCCGGCTTACTCTCAATTGTTGTGACGTCACACTCTTCGGTCAAAAATGACAGCAGCTCCGTCGAAATGGAAAGTTAAACTCAACCAACGAGTAGAAACAATGTCTCGACGACAAACACGCCAAAAGCGGTAATGAGAATTCAAAAAAACTTTTTGCGCTTTGCCTAACCATTGTGTTTCGCATTTTATATAATTTGTGCACTTTCTGGTCTAGAGGCATCATCATATAGAGTGCGACATGTAGTAGACCAAGTTCAAGAGAGCAAAAAGGCATTTTTCTGTCACCGTGTAAGTTGACTATTTTTTGGTTCTGTAAAGAGAATGCCAGCGATGGATGGTTTGAGCATGAAATATGAAAGGAAGAGAAATTTCAGTGCAAATAAGAATGCCGAATATTAAGTATTAATTGGCAGTTTTATTGTGTATTTTTCTATGATATAGGTAATGTTCGCTCGGAGTCCGTTGTTCGGTATTTTAACGCGGCCCGCGATGAAAGCAAAATTGGAAGGTCCGTTTTATTGTTGTGTCACGGAGAAAGAGGAGCCGAAGTAAAGTGGATGAAAGGCAAAAAGTAAGGGAATGTCTCGACGGGTATTGAACTCGTAACATTCAATAGGTTCTGCCTCGGTTGTTCGATGGCAGATAGTGATTGGGTTGTGAGGTGTCCAGTGTCTAGGTAGGGCAGTGTTGGCAAACCTGCAACGCATGTCTCACAGTCGCATGGCAGTAACACATATAAAATATCATAAAAATCTTGATTGATTACCATTTTTTCGCTTGCCGCATAGTAAAAAAACTAACTAACATTTTTGTTACTGATACCACTTTTGCTTCGGCTACATTCATACATCACTTCTCAGGCATGTTCTACGGCTGTTGAGGCTTTTAACTGGCAGGTTTTTCGCGTTCGCTCTCTATTCCTGTCGCCTTCAACAGTCACCTCATATATTTTTTTAACCGTGCTTTTCTCGCTCATGCGTTCCACATAGCCAAACCATCTCAGCGATCATTTCTTTATTATATCTATCATACTGTATCCACCATTACATTAACTTCTAATTTGTTCATTCCTCACTCCATCGACCAAAGATTTTCCACATAAGCGCTTTAGTGACCGCCTTAGTGACAGTAAAAAGAAACGCATAATTGAAATTAGTCGAATTCCCAATTTTACTGTATGTATATCGACTTCAAAATATATTGGACATTATAATATTATATATTATATGTACTTTTATATATGGTCGATAACAACATAACCTACTGCGCACCATAACTGCAGTAGGTAAATACTAAATATGTACCTCTGTTATTTATATAAAAATCACGAAAATATGATTTATAAATCTCGCATTCACTAAATATTAATCTGACTTCTAACGAAGGATCCTACTGTTGATATCAAATATAGCATTGAGCAAGCTCGGAGAACCTTTATCCTCGTGAATAGGTTGTTCTAGAAACATGACTTCAACCTTAGAATTTACCTTACGAATTTGAATATTCAGATTATCAGGCAACAACAGAAGAATACTCTGAATAAACTGGATGTATATTTACGGACTCTTATTATGGTTCAGTTGAATAATTAAAAATAAGTATTTAATGTAATTAAAACCCGAATAATTTAATATTCCGGAAATGTAAAGCAACATCCAGAGAAACATCAGATGTTGTATCCTATAAAGCAGGGAAATATTGCCAGATGTCTGGGCTTTAGAATAAGAAAATCATCATTGAAGAACCTCAGGCAATGGTTTAACCATTCTCATAAAGTTTTGCGGAGCCATAACATTAAAAAAGTGGCGTTAGCCAACATGATAGCGGACTTCCATTGAACGAATAAAGTACCATAAGCGAGAAAAGGATAGAAATATGTTGACATGACATGATATGATGTATGACTTGAATGCCAAGATGTCATGACTTGAACTCATGGGTTGCAGAATCAGTAGACTCTCTGCTCTTCATGATGATGAAGGATAAAATAAGGTTTGTTTGAAAGTTAATCGTTCATCTATGTCATCGTTGGCGAGAATGTTAATTGATGGATTTTCGTGGAAGGGAATTCGAGTGTAAAAACGATCAGCTCTTGATTAATTCCTTTATGGTAGGAATAGACTGTAATGTTCATCCATTTCTATGCACCCAGAGCTATCCCGATTACCTTATTTGGCAGAATTTTGAGTCTGCTAATGGATTTTGAATTATCTTATATGTAATATTATTTACTGATTTAAAATTAACTTTGTGGAAAGACATGATTGATTTATAAACAAATAAAACACTTGTATAAGATCACTTTAGAGTTTAAGTTATACACTACTAGTTTCGAGAATACCGGTAGTTTTCGAAACTATTAGTATATAAATTATACACAAAAGTGGTCTTATACAAGTGTTTTATTTATATATAAATCTTATACGTTGTTTTGTAAGCCGTGCTTACGAAACATCGTTTTACAACATCATGGTGTGAATGAAATATTTATAAATCATTAATTATGTGATTTTTCTCAATGAAAACGTTTAAAACAATAACATGTTTTAAATGGGTTTTTATAGTTTCACGTTAAAGATTAAATTGAAATGCTCAGGTGTGAACATAGCATATGTGCATATGTGCAACATAAAATGTGTATTAAAAAATGGTTTTCCATTTCTGAGCCAGGGAGTATAGTTATTGATTACTACAACATATCAATATATATGTTAAATTGTTTTTGTATTCAAATATCTAGTTGGGTTCCATTCATTAGAATGACATTGCGTTTTTATTATCTGGAACCCAAAGCGACGTTATCAATAAAATATTATATAATGTAATGTGTATTATAATCATTATAATAAATGAACTAATCGATTGTTAACGTATACTGGGAATGGATTTTTGTATAATCATTAGAAGTATCACAATTTTTATTTATACTTATTCGTTTAAAAGTGGTAAAGAAATTTATTAAAAAAAAATATTTACAAACTAGTCAACAAATGTATGCATGGAAGTAATTTTAAAAATGATTTGCTCCTAATATGAAATTCGATATATACTTCTTTCAACAGTACCTAACTAACTAATTGAATTTAAGGATTCTTGAAATTAAATTAAATTAATAGAGATTTAAAAGATATGGTGGATACATATATATGTAGGTTCTTAAATTTGCAAAGGATTAGCATAAACGTGTCTTAAATTTAAAGTGAGTGATTGAAACAAATATAAAATATTCAGAATAGGTATTTTGAGTATGTTCAAATTTTTCCGAGAACACAAGAACTCATTAATTAAGACACATTACAGATGTCTCGTGGAGACGAAGCTATTTTACATATATGGGAATGTAGCTATGGAAGTCTTTTTGGGTGTTCATAGGGATTACGACCTGTCATACGGCTGGCTTAAATGATCACGTTACACAATGTAACTTTCACCAATTCCACCCGTGATGCACTACCACATCTGTAAAATTTATATAGGTATATGTTTAATTTGCACACCTTATTCCATATGTGAGCTGTATTTTGCCCACCGCCACGTGTGGTCGAAATTTCTCGTTCCCATAAACCAACACAGATCTCGCCATTGGTGTCCAATCAAAAATATAGATATCTCATTGCCAGTGGCGACATCTGTACTGATTTATAGGAATGTCGAATTTCGACCACAGGTGGCAGTAGTAAAAATACAACTCACATATGAAACAAGGTGTTCAAATTAAACATTTATACAACATCCAAAAATTTGATAGATTGGTAAGTGTATCATGGGTGAAATTGGTAAACATTACATTGTGTAAAACTATCACTTGGCCAACCGTAATATAGTTCGTAAGCCCTATGAATACCCAAAAAGTCTTCCATATCTACATTCCCATATAAATAAATAGTTTCGTTGCTAAGAGAAATCTATAATATACAGGGTTATTTGGAAAACATTAATAACCTCCCAGGACTATATTCCTGCCTTGATTGAGTCGAAATTGTTCAAGTTATCATGACCTTATATCAATAATTATGGAGATATGTGACATCAAAGTTTGCATTTTTTTCTCAATATTTCCGACTTATTTTTTGTAAAACGTTGGACTATCATTATCAAGGCAGGAATACAGTCCTGCGAGGTTATTAATGTTTTCCAAATAACCCTGTATATTATCTTGATTAAATAATATACAATACAATTTTATTGACTTGAATAATATATGCACTTAAATAAAAAGTTATATATGTTTAAATAAACATATGAAAATGTTTATATCAATTAATATTTTATTTAATTTTCAGTAATAAGAAAAAAGTGGTATGCTCTTGTAGTAGCGGGGGGGGGGGGGGGGGGGAATAGATGCACTGTATACGCGTTTGTCCGGAGGTCCGGAAATTTATTGCTACACCACTGATAATACTCATAATTTATTGTCAGCTCATTGATGCAAAACCGGCTAAGCCAGGCTTATTTCTACCAAGCTGACAAACATGTATCTAATATCCAGTGGCGTGCAGCCGGCATAAACTTAGGTAATGCAGTTATCAACGATGCTTACAATGCATACGTTATGTGGAATATATTTAAATAGGCAACTTTATTATGAAGTTAACAAGCTGCGCTTATTATCGTAACGAACTCGTATAAGCAGAAACAAATATATTTTAATATTTGATATTTCAGTTTCATCATTTTTGACTCCTATCTATGCTATTCTGAAAATAGTAATATTGGGTTGTCAGATCTTTATCCCCATACTTAATAGACAAAAATAAAAATAAAAAATGAACGACGTAGGTACAGGTGTGGTCACAGGGAGAAAGAAGTGCACGACGGTTATCCGTCAAACTGTATAAAACAATAATATGAATGGTAAAAATGTAGGAAAAATCGTAGCAATACGTCATGAAAAGGTTAGGCCCCTAGAATAAGTATAAATGTTGAAATTACTCCTAGTTTTCAGTCAATATAATCAATTTTGTAGATTGAATTTTTCTCCAAATAAAGCAAACATTTTGTTGCTTGACATATTAATTTAAATAAAAAATATGTATTCTGTTTTCAGCCACTTTATTGTTATAAATACCCGACCTTCTTTAGAATAGTCTAAGAGCTAATATTATACCATCCTGAAGAAAGTTGAGTGCAACCGGTAGATATTGCATATTATATCAATTAAGTGGCTTATATTTTTAAATTTAATATATATATTTTTTATTTATTGTATTTTTGAAATGAATTTGCAGCAAAACATAATACAGTAGGAAAATACATCGTGTAAAGTGATTACTTAATCTAGCCAATTACATATCATAAGCCCTGTAAACGCCCAAATACTTCCATACCTACTTTCCAATATAGCTTCATCTCTTTGAGACGTCTATTATAATATATCCTTGAGCAATAATGCAAGCAATAAAAAATACTGGAAAATATTCGGTTCAGTAATGTTTTAATGCGGATCGAATAAACAAATTAGATGTACGCAAACAAGCAAATCGCTATTTTAAAAATATACACCGACATGGCGACGCAAGTTATGTACGTACGTCGGAATTTAAACTCTAGCCGTGGGTTATGGAAATATATTTTAATCCATACAATGACCGAAGAATTTTACATGGCTTTTTCAAAACATAAGTATTATTTAATTCATATTTTTTACCAGAATCTTTGTATGCAATGCACGCCCCTGCTAATATCTTTTATCTAACCGTGAATTCAAGTTTACAAAATCGTCAGTATTTTGAAGTTATAGGAATTACTTACAGAAACCAATTACAGTTTAATAATAACCTGTAATGACAATTTAATGAAATTATCCGCAGTTAGCAGAAAAATTCATTATTTTTCTTGAATGTCCCTCTTTCAATATCTTCTCTCGTTGTATCACTTATTGCTGAGGATCGCGAACTCTATGAACTGTAGTGATGGGCCCGCTCTGTACTCACTACTACAATGTAGTACTACACTACATTGAAGTGCACACTTCGCACACTTTGATGTGTAGTGCACACTACAAACTACAAACATCAAAGTTATTGAAAGTATAAACTTCAAATAGTACAAGTTGATGTAGCTAAACGAAGAAATCTCGGGAAACTGTAACAACCCCCCGCCCCCATGGATTGGATTTTTTCGTAAATATTTTTGTCGATGACCTTTTTTTTTTTCTTTTTAGCTCGCCAAATTTTTATTTGGGAATAAAATACTTCACTTACTTAAAAACACAGTTAAAAATTTACTTCACTATTACTTCATTTCATTACTTCACTTCATTATTATCATAATTACTTCACTTCATTTACTTCACTTCAATAACTTCATTTCAATTACTTCACTTCACTTACTTCACTTCATTTACTTCACTTCATTTCGTAGTACTACAATTACTTCACTTCAAGTAGTTTTTACTACAATTGTAGTGTACACTTTGTAGTCTTCAAATTGGTGAACGTGTGTGTGTTGTACACTTCATTTTGAAATGTAGTTTTTCCCTTCGCTAATGAACTGCAATGTGCCGTCCGAAGAACACATGAGAATTTAAAACTCGTAGCCTCTTGACCTTGCCACTCCTATGAATGAAGACACACAGACTCTCCGATATCTCATTTCCGGTCACTTGCCTCTCCATCTTCTCTGCTCGTGCGCTAAGTAGGTACCCGAAGAACTTAAGGATACATTGCAATTACATAGATCGTGAAGATCCTGTCCTGAATATTTTACCCTTCCAGAATGAAAGCGTTAATTATTTTTGTTGTCCACCTTCAATATTCGTCTCCAGTATCACTTTTTTTTTCAATACTTTTTTTCTTTGTTTATTACATATATAAAAATATCTATATGCCAAAATGCACAGCAGTTTTACGGCATGGTTGCCCTTAATAACATTTAACAAATTGTTTTTTCACAATTTTTAAATATTTTAAGCATTATTTTTTTATGAATATTACAGAGTACATCTATGTTAATAAATTATCTATTATAGCCTCTTTAACTTTGGACTTTTTCGAGGCCAATAGAATTTTTCTGTCTTGCAACATATCGAGGAATTATTTATTTAGTCTATCAATTCGATAATTCGTGGTACATCATAGTCTCTTTTTCTGCAACAACATAGTCACCGTACACGTTGTTTATGGTTGGTATTCTCATTGTTCGACCTGACTATCGGACTGTATAGTTATGATGCACGTCAGTATGTATCTAAATTAGCATTATTAATCATTTCATTATTAAATTTTAGTTTTATCTTACTATATTGATAAACTATATTCATGCTTATTTCAGTTTCTGCTCAATTGGTTGTATTTTGTAAACCTTGAATAATTTTTTTATAATCATCCTTGTACATATGTTAAATTTTATTATCTACTATAAGTTTCAGGAATCTTAATTGAAACTCATTGATTTTATCAACGTATGTTTTATTGGTAAGACGATATTTCAAAACAAATGTATTACAAATTTCGCTTTCTATTTTCAATCACTTCATTATGGTTACAAATGATGAGAGACTGGAACACCTACATTTTATTTTCTTTGTAACTCTACTGTTTCTTCAAATCTCATCCAGCTTTGGAATTACGTTTTTCCAATACTTCTTCTAATGTCTACATTTAGATACCAAGATAATTATAACCAGTTTCGAATATGCACAGGCTCTAAATCAGCTATCAAATATTATTTATATATGTGCTTATATCGATTTCATTTATATCCTGTATAAATGAAATCGATATAAGCACATATATAAATAATCTGTCTACATTGTCTGATTGCTATATTCAGACTAATCTTGTAACTGAAGCCTGTTTGCAGGCAAACAATGTGTACTGGCTATATGCACGTATCCACATGTAAATTATCTGCGGATTTACAATCACCGTAACAATTTTGGAGTTAAAATTGAAACAGGTTTCTGTGAAGTTGAAGGTTCCACTTTCTCAAGTGAACTAACTGGACTCAACTTCCTTTCTGATCATCCGAGCAAAACCTGATACACAAAATATTTACTCACGTAAGTACATATTCAATAATAAAGGCTTTTGAACAGGTACTACCGCGCATTGAATTATGTATTAACTAATTATAAAGTTCAATCAAATGAAAAATTCCGCTTCAAATATTATTCAACCAGTAATAATAAGATTTTCAAGAATATCATTTAATTTCTAACGGTCGTTAATGTACTTTTTTTTAACGCAAACACAGGCCATGAGGCAAAATTACCATAGCGAAATACATTCCAAAAATACCCAGTCATAAGAAAATCGTATATTGTGACATAGTGGTCAATACAAATATATAATATGCCAATTATTAAAATGAATGGAGAACTTAAACTATGTTGTTTCCACTTGAGTTTAATTATAATTTTATTGAATTACTCGAGATTCGAGAGTATCTAGAAGTAAAGAATTTTAAGTAGAGCTTAAAAGCATGAATATTATTTATTGAATTGGCGTTAACTGTGGAATGACATTATAATTATATATAAATAGATCACAGTGATCTATTTATATATAACTTAAAAGCATGAGTTGGGTGGAAATACAAATAACTTATTGATTAAGTACCAACAAAAAGGAACCGGATAATCGATAATAGATTTTTGTTCTCTCGAAACTCGATTATTAAAATTAAGCATATAAATAAACTCAAGTAGAGATAAATTAGTTTATGTATACTATCCAATTTATGATCATCATAAATAATCTCTATAATGTCCACTAATAGTATGCAATATTCCACTTAAATTGGTTTATTAATTCTCCAAAAAGTAAGCACTAAAAATTTTAAAATATGCATATAATGCGATGATAAATATAATTCATTCTATTACAATTGTCAACCACAAAACTAAAAGTGATAGTAACTTGATGATGATAACGGTAAATAAAATAATTAAAGTCGGTTATTCAGTTCACTAACACTTAAAAAAGTTTTATCATTCTAAATTCTCAACAAAAACTTGTGAAGCTTACGTAATTTAAATATCTTTAATCTATAGAGTAGAAAGAATTAAAAGACGGATCAAATAATCTACAAAACGTTACAGAGTTGCCTGCTTTGTGCTCTATGTGCCTAGAACTTTCTAATAAAATAATAAGTGAACGAAATCACACATCCGTATAGTCCGTATGAGGTTCATATGTGTAACGATCTCTATTAGAACTGTCAACATGTCATCGGTGATGTTAGTTTGGACCAATCCCGTCACAGCGTGCTGTGTTGTAATGTTCAAGGGGTGATCAGATCAAAATGTTTTAGTTTGACAGTATTATTTTGAACATTATAGTTAAGCTATGTGTTATATTGCTTAGTGTCGCATTAAATGTTGTTTTATTACTAAAAAAAAGTTGTAGAACAATATTTTTTTTATCTGATTATTTTTTTATTGCTCACAAAAAATATTTACAAGAAGAAATCCTAATGATTTCTCACTTAGGCTAGGCCTGTTCTAGAGAAATCGCCTCACATTTTAATGTATTTTCTGTGTTATAATATAAAATAAACAGTAGGTTTAAAAGCAAGAGCAAAAGCAATAAACATCATAAAATAAATCAATATAAAAAAGTTAATAATCTAAAAAATGGTATAAAAGAAACAATTCAAGGGAAACCGTATTTAAAAATCTTAAGTAATCTAAGCAATATTAAAGGAACTGTATTAAAAATATAAGACAATTTAACTACATTAGAAGCTAGATATACATAAAAAATAGTAAAATGAACAGTGTAAAAATACAAAACAAATTAAATAAATAAGAAACAAATAGTTTGACCTTTTTTCTATTATTTTTATTTGAATAAACGTTTCTCTTCTTATTTAAAAATGTAATTTTTTGAGTTCTCTAGTCCTCCAATTGCTGTGCATTATATTTTCTACTCGGTAATTATTCTAATTGGTCAAAACTCGTCTAATATTTATATATATATATATATATATATATACATTTTTTAATATACTTATTTATCTTTGGGAAAGTTAAAATTAATATATGTACAAACATATGAAAAGAAATTATTAAACTATGCCAATAACGAACTTTCCACTGATGCTTGTTGATGATATTAGCAAAGTGTAACAATATAAGATAATTTTTGGTTAGAAAATATTTTATGCAGGGGTAGAGGGGATGGAATGGGGGGTAAGATTGGGATAAAGGAACGAAGGACGAGAGTAGATGGGAACATAAATTGAGTGAACTAGTTTGGGTGCGGTTGTGAAATTAATTTGCGTTTTATGTCCCGAATAGTCGAGTTAAAAAAATAATGTTGTAATTTAAGTTAAATGAATTTGCGGATCTGTGTGTTTATTTTCTAAACATTACAAACAATGGATGAGTAGGTACACACTTCAGAAGTTAGGGGCGAAAGCGATTCATCTATACCCGATACAATTTATCTCTTTCTCTGGCATATGTATGCAGCTGAGCTGATGCTGTAAAGAACTGTATCTCAGGACTGTTGAAGAGTTTTTCTCAATTCTCCGATGGAGCATACCTAACAGCTTACTGTCCCATTTTTCCCTGTTCCCATTTGCACGGAATTAAGTAAATTCCGAGCCAAAGCCAGTAGACTTATAAACATTCCACAGCCCTGCTTCTTCTTTATTTTATTATATACTTTTTTAAATATTTAAACATCTTTAAATATTCCCAGTATACATGCTTCCATATTGGAGTTATCTCTGGAGGTATTAACACCAAATAGAAAGTGAGGAAATAAAAGATAAAAGTGTGAAGAAAAAGTTATGGTAATCTTTCAATTTATCGTGGAGTACTTACGCTGTGATTAAATCTACTTTCATTCTGCTTTTACCAACTCTAATCTTCATTTTAATACACAATTGGTACCGAAATTCTATTGTGTACTATTAATTTTATCCCACTTGACATGTTCCTGTTTGCATTATGACGAATCACTGAGCACAAAAAAATCTTATATATAATGTCACCTGTTTGTCACGCGCATCGCAGTTTGAAAGGAAATTGATACACAATATTAATTTTAGTGTCAGTAGTTTATTACGTTACACTTAAGTACTGACGTTTTGTAACGAGATGGTGAGCCAAAAGAAGTTGCACGTTATCAAAATCTCTCGAAATGTATCACTCGGTCATACTGACAACAGCACTACGGAACACTTTGGAATCTAGGGTCTGTCGAAATCTCTAAAACACAATCTCAAAACAACCAGGCAGTTATCATGAAATCTCGAAAGATCGAAAAAGACATTTATTAACCTATAAATACAAGGACAGCACGATGCGGAGTCATTCGTGACGTTTAACCGGCGTGACATTAGCAACGGAGCGCGATCGTAGTGTGACCAGAGCGTATATTCAAGCGATAGCAAAAAAGGAAGTACTTATTACGGGTGAAAAGTTTTTCTACATGCGAATATAAATCCAAATTTTCTTGAAAGTGATCGAAGCAATAAAATGAAACGGCAAATAATGTTTGGAAAATTTTAGAAACATTATGTTACTAAAAATTTATGAAGTGTTCCAATTCATTTCGCGTATGGTGACTTTTTTAGTCAATAAAATTTTAAATTGTTTTAATGTTTTTCATGTGGTTCTACAATCACATCCCAAGACAGTATGATGGTGCACTAACCGCCTAGTATTACCATAATCTGTAGCTAAATTAAATGTTGTCGGTTCACTGACTCTCGCTAACCGTCAGTCAAGCGACCGTGGCCGCGCAGCATCAAATATTGACCGCGAAGTGATCGGCCTACTAACAAGCAATTAACAACTATGGCCGATTTCTTTTGTCCGTAATTTTCTTTGAAATATAAGATTAAGATGAATAAAAATTTTAATACATTTCCTGTACTTAAAATCGTTTTTGTATTATACCGAACAAAAATATGAGAAAACTTCATTAGAGTGATTGTCGATTTTTTTTGAGATGCGAATTGGACGGATATCTGACCATTTCATTCCAACGCCGCATCTTTCTAATAAAACAGATAAGTTTGTTTCTCCGTTGTCAGAAATTTGAAAATTATAATGTCAGTGTGATGTGGAAGGTAATAATTTAAATTGGTAGCTTACCATTACCAAATTACCATGAAAAAATCACTGGTCATAATAATAATTAATAATGCCGTATCGCACCCGGGCCTCATTAGCGGCTAGTCATCACAGTGTTGTTGTTGTATTAAATTAATTCCAGCCTAATTCCAGCGAGTTATGGAGAGACAGATACTTGAAATTAGCAGTTAATATTTTTCACAATAAGCCTAATTTTTGAAAAGATTTAATCATTATTTTTGATATTAACGAAAAATTCTTAACTTTTAGGTATTGTATTTTTTTAAAGGGGCATTATTTTTTACGTTATTGCATGTTTTACGACGTTGTTGTATACGCCTTTTGTGCTGGATGAGTTTTAAAAACTACTAACATAATAGCGTTTCAGCAATATTTTAAATTTGAACAGCCCAATAAAATGTGGCAATCGAAAGGTGTTGAAAATGATTGGCATTTTTGCGCTGATGGAGAACAATCGCAACGAGATTATGTAGTGTGCACCAACTTCGTTGCCCTAAGGCCCATCCACAATATCGCCTCATAACTGTGATGTAAGATAGAGAAGTGTAAACGGTACTTAGCCACCATCTCCGTACACGATCAAGGGTTGAATTACAGGTTACTGACTGTCGATCACTATCACGACAATATAATATGGCCGCATAAAGAGTGCGGTAATTTTGATAGGGGATGCTTTCGTAATAAAAGCTATTCCAATAAAGTATGATCACAAATCTTTCCAGAAGTATTAAGAACTAGCTGATCATACCCGGCGTTGCACGGGTTAAGGTTAAGATTAAAATAAATTTGTTACGGTAAACAATGGTTCGATTCGAACGGTATAGATTTGTATAGAAAATATATCAGGGGGAGGGAAAAGGGTAAAACAATAGGAGAGAAATGTCACCAATGTTAACCGCCGAGTCCGAAAGAATAAAATTGCAAATTATGAGTCCGATCGGTCGAACGGTACAGATTTTCATGAAAAATATACCAGGGGAAGGAGAAGGGGTATGAGAATAGGGAGGAAATATCAACAATGTTACCCGCTGAGTCTTAAAGGATAAGTTTCCAAATTTTGAGTCCGATCGGTCAAACGGTACAGATTTGCATCGAAAATATATCAATGGGAGGGGAAGGGGTATGAGAATAGGGGGGAAATATTGCCTATGTTACCCGCTGAGTCCTAAAAAATAGGTTTCCAAATTTTGAGTCCGTTCAGTCAAACGGTACAGATTTGCATCAAAAATATGTCAGGGGGAGGGGAAGGAGTATGAGAATAGGTGGAAAATATCGCCAATGTTACCCGATGATTTTTAATGAATAGGTTTCCAAATTTTGAGTCCGATCGGTCAAACGGTACAGATTTGCATAAAAAATATGTCAGGGGGAGGGGAAAGGGTATGAGAATAGGGGGAAATGTTGCCTGTGCTACCCGCCGGGTCTCAAAGCATAAGTATACAAAATTTGAATCGAATCGGACAAACGCTGTGGATTTATATAGAGAACAGACAGACAGACATTGTGTTTTATAGGTATAGATAGTGTGGATTATTAGAACAAAAATCTAATTTTTCTTCTACAGCTTTCTTTTCTCCACTGCTGGATGTAGGCCTCTTCCAATGGTTTTTTGGCGTATTACAAACCACACCTTCCAGACGGGTTGGTATCTTTTATTTCAGCCGCCTCTAATACGGGGAACAAACGCTGTTTGTATCCGCCCACTCTGGGTCAGACGCTACATACCTATCATCAAAGGTATTTTATTTCCCTCCTACCCTGCGTATCTGTAGAGTGTTTCCCTATCCACAACACGAGGACCCGTCTTTTAGACATTAGGCTCCGCCGAAGAGCATTAAAATATAAGCATAATATTATCTCGGGATCGTGGCTGTGGGCGGCAAATGTAATACTGGAAATTAATTATAAATATTTTATTAATTATACAAAGTCACTAGACACTAATTATCATTCCCAAATAACTAGTCTCTCATATACTGATTCACATTGCGTCAATTGCTCAGGTTCGCACTAGAAAACTTCTCGCTTGCCGGTAGGTACTTTCTTGATTTACTGTCGCTGAAACACACACACGCTGCTTATACTGCTAGCCACCGTACGGTTTCGTTGCCGCTTTGTCCGGGCGAGCCCGCTGATAACTGTGACACACACCTGTGTCGGAGTTGAGCCGGTTGATCTCTTTTTACAGGTAATATCGCGTCTCGACCGTTACGGGATAATCTAGTCAATTCCACATTCACGTAGAATGTGGAATTAACTGCGTACAATTATCACCGTTTCAGATTCTCGTGATAATATTATGTTACAACAATGTGTGATTTTTATTTTTAAAAAAAAAGTACATTCATAATAATAAAGTGAAATAAAAATAGGCCTCATTTGCATATTTGCATGTGATAAACGAAGATGGATACAGGGACGTCCCGTGTGGACGGAATATAAAAATCATATTTAAAACAAATATTTAAAAATTCGCCAAAAAACCATGTTTAAAAAATATCAATAGGCAAGGCCCATAAATTATGTTGTAAAAATTCCACAAAGAGCAGCAGTATTAGATTGAAATGGACCAGGTCATAAAACAATACGATTTCAAAAAAACATTGATCGGTATTGCCTATGTCTAAGCGCCGTCCGCAATAGACTGGTGTTTAATTAAAAAAATTCTCAGGTTTTCACGGCCGTTCAGAATGTTCTGTGTGTAGTTTTCTGGGATATTCTTCCGCGATGTACACGATAGCTGATATTTGACGTCGACTCTTTGTAACGTACTCTGCCTGGCTACCTAAGCTAAATACCTAACTATAAAGTTTAATAATATAAGTTTTACGAAAAGCCCAAAGCTTGAGACTTTAAGATACCGAATTGAGCTTTATTACGACTTTTGTGACTTTTAAGCACACACTTTATGCTTTAAGCTACTAGATGAAAACTTAAGTCGAACTTAGAACTTCGGAAGTATATTTACATGAAAGCTAATATATTTTTTTTTTTGTTAAGAATTTATATTTTCAAAATTGGCCAGTCGTGATCTATCTAGTGGTTAGGAAAATTCCCCCTCCGATTCGAAATTGTGTTCGTAGCTATCCAAAATTCTTTTGATATGTGGTGAGATTCGTATTCTTATTAACGCGACTAGACTAATATAGAACGGATTCTTACCTAACTATGGAAATAACAAACGCACGTAACTAATCCGTACTCGTCCTTCTAGAAACCGCTCTAGAATTCTACAGTTTCGCCTATACGAGAGATAGCCGATATCGTCCACGTCCTGAGTCGGCCTAAAAGCCAATTATATGCGGCGTAGCCGAGGAATAAACGCTAGTAGCAAAACTTCCTTACTTCGTACCGCCATAACTATAATAACAACGGGGTTAAAATACTGAAATATAAAACAATACAATCGTTGCCAAGTTAACGGTATACGCTAAAGATTCCGCCCGCCTTGATTATCAACACCTCATAATAGCAGCTTAGAACAGTGTCAGCACAACCACACGCGGCACCCATTTATGACAGATTTACAAGATATAATAGCATACGTTATATTCAAAAACACAAGTAAGAAACCTACCGATAGCGCGTCCCACGTTGTCCGATCTGCTCAATCTGTTCACAGTACATAGTGGGAGAAGACAAACATATTTATAACAACTAAGACGCATCCAGAGGCTCGGGGTAAGCTTTGTCTGTCATTATCACAGCCCGAGATTCTAAGGGAATGGAAGATACAGTTTTGTAAGTGAAATTTAAGAAGTGTCTAACCACTTCTGTTCAAACGTGGATTCTAGATGCCCCCCCCCCCTGTAGGGGGGAGGGGATACGGCCCCAGAGCATCGCCGCGTCCGGTGTTAACTCCTGTTTAGACATAACCTCCCACACTAAGCTGCAGACCAAAACCAACCCGAGACTCTGTCGCCTCTGCTGGGATCCATTCAGCGTCCTCGTCCTTCTGGCGACAAACATATCAGGAAGTAATCCCGCGTCTGATATTAAGGTTTGTATATTGTCCCGCGGGGCAGTCAAATTGACTGGTGTATAATGATGGGAATCCCACGTCGCGGCTACATGGGCCGGATTATTATTATGTTTACTGCTGATTAAAGGGCTGAATGAACTAACTGGGTGGCTGGAAAAGACTCATCCCTGAGTGCGTCAGACAGAGTTATAGTTGATGTGGTTGATCCCACGGTGTAGTCTAATTGACTAGAGATATTAAAGAGATAGTATTCCAGAGTGAATGTTATGGTTAATTTTTTATTTTATTTTTTATTTATTTATTTATTTAACGCCCTTATGGGCTTTTACAATATACAGAATAATTTATTTTTTTTTAAATTACATAAGACAGTTAAAATTAAAATACAGTTAAAAGTTACAATAATAATAGTTAAAAGTTAATAATAATAATAATAATAATACAGAAAAACATAAGAAAAACATAAAAACATAAGATAAAATAATAATAAAGTCAAAGGTAGAAATAATAATAGTTAAAGGTAAAATAGAAAGATTTATTGTCCATTTCCATTTTGTTGGGATGTAAACAATTGTATCAGCTTTGTCCTATAAACAGTTATACTATCAGCAAAAATGTCAGCCGCCTCTGCATGCTCATTCCCTAATGAGTGTAATCTGGGAATTACAGAGTTTGCTAATGCATTAGTTCTGACACTTCCACTATAATAGAACAATGCACTGTGTCTTGATGACCTCGATGGAGCATATAAGTCGATCAGACTAATAATCTGGGGGTAATCAATCAAACTATTTAAGATCCTATAAAGAAATATTAGGTCTGTTACAGTACGTCTCACAGACAAGTTTAAAAGTTGTAAATAACTAAGGAGATATTTATAATTGATATCTTCCAAGCGTATATTTAATTTGTAATTAATAAATCTTAAATATTTTTTTGGACTCGTTCAATTGCCGTTGAATGATTAACACAGTGAGGAGACCAAATGATCGAGTTATATTCAACCTGAGGTCTGACAAGAGAAGTGTAGAGGACTTTATAAGACTTTATAATTGTGTGGTTCCCGATATGTATGACCTGTGCCAGAGGAGAAGGGCTCCGAAAGGCTCCTGGTATACAGCAGTATAGTAAAGATGATTAATGATGTGTCAGGGTGAGATGTCAACTGGCATTCCCGATCAGGATACTCGTTCAAATAAATCAGCTTCTATTCAAGATATAACCATGGAGATCTGGATTCGATGACACCGAGGACGACCAAGCATCGAGGTTCTTCCCACCAGCGTGTTACGGGTGAGTTCTCGACGCCGAGCTATAGGAAACAGCCGCATATTCTTGAGCCGTAGCCTCTCTATTATAAGGATGGTATGCGTTAAGTTGCCCATGTGGTACGCCCACCTGGCGTGTCACAACGTATCGATTATCACAGCGTCAATGAATCCCGACCTCTTTCCTTCCATTAGCAAATTTTACAATGTTTAGATTCTTTTCATTAGTAATTTTAAATATGTTTAAGTTTTGCATACAAGCACCACGTTCAACAAATGATAAGAAGAATAGTTATAGTAAAAGGTCCTTAGCTGACAGAAGTTGAAGTTCTCTGCAAACTGTCCATATCCTCTAGTAACGCCTTCAGATGATGTTCTCCTTGTATGTGTTTTCCAATAACAGCTTTACAGTCATGTATTTAAAATAACATCATCCTTGTGTGTGTGTGTACTACAATATCTGCCATCCAGTTAATGATTCCCAAAATAGTGTTTTCCTTGTATATACATTTTAATATCAGCACCTGTAAAACTGTATAGGATCCTAGAAACAAAAGGACTATCCCCTCTACGCCGAGCACATGCAGAAAATAAACCCCTTCAATCTAGTTCATACACGGTTATGCAAAAAGGCGAAAGAATAGAAATAGTAAAAGGTCCTTAACTGACAGAAGTTGAAGTTCTCTGCAAACTGTCCATATCCTCTAGTAGCGCCTGTGTTTTCCAATAAAAACTTTCCAGTCATGTATTTAACATAACGTCCTCCTTGTGTGTGTGTGTACTACAATATCTGCCATCCAGTTAATGATTCCCAAAATAGTGTTTTCCTTGTATATTTATATATTTCAATATCAGCGTCTGTAAAACTGTATAGGATCCTAGAAACAAAAAGACTATTCCCTCTACGCCGAGCACATGCAGGACATAAACCCCTTCAAAATAGTTCATCTACGCCGTATACTGATATCACAAGCAGACATAAACAATATAATTACAAGTGTGCTTGCGTCCCGCCGACTGGTGGAAATATTCGCATTCGTATTCACCGAATAGGAGGCCTGACATTCGTATTCGTGAAAGTAGTATTCGTTGCATCAAGGTAATTATATTTACAAGTATGTTCAAGTTCCCCACCTTGGTGGAAATATTCGCATTCGTATTCACCGAATACTAGGCCTGACATTCGTATTCGTGAAAGTAGTATTCGTTGCATCAAGGTAATTATATTTACAAGTATGTTTAAGTTCCCCCACCTGGTGGAAATATTCGCATTCGTATTCACCGAATAGTAGGCCTGACATTCGTATTCGTTGCATCACTCTCAATAATAAAATCATATAGATAAATAATTACGGTAACTCATAAAAATATGATATTACTTATATTAAACGAATAAAACAAAACAATCTGTCATATAAGTAAATAACGCGATTACGGAAGACCAAAGGTTAACTACCCCTGAACAAACCGCGAACGGCCCACAATAATGGAAAAGGTTGTAGAAAACATTTCAAATATCTAATATTGAATGAATAAAAGCAATGTCATATGTATAACTATCACGGCTACGGAAGACCGAACGTTAACTACCCCTGATCTAACCGCAAACGACCCACAATAATGGAATATGTTGAAGAAAAACATTTCAAATATCTAATGAATTGAATGAATAAAAACAATGTCATATGAATAACTATCACGGCTACGGAGGACCGAAGGTTAACTAATCCTTAGCGAAGGCTCAAAACTTTTCCTGATTCCCGCTAGATGGCGGCAGTATGGCAATTTTTATTCATATGCCAGGCCGACCTGATAAATAATTTTGAGACAAGAATTTCGCTCTTATATTCGAAGCAAAATAAATTTTAGCGCAAACCATATTGCACAAACGTTAAAAATTCGACACCGTAAACATCCTCTGCAATTTTATCAAGTAAAACGCTATTCTAAATAACCAATAATATTTTAATTCTATTTATTTACATACCGCCAGAACTTCTCCGTCCGGGACGAACATAAAACGCGATTGTACCTTTCAAAGTGCCACCTTTTACGCGGCAAAAATACCTATTATAATCGTGCTATGAATATAACCAATTCTCGCCTCATAATGGGGGCCTTGCACCAATACTAAAACCCCGCTAGAAACAATAAATGCGACTAAATCTAAACAGATACAATATATACTACTCAAAATACGTCTTTATAGGAGCAGTGTTTAAAACGATTGCCTAGTGGTACGTAATATAACCATCTAACGTATCTAATAATCTATATATTTATATCACAATAAAATAAGTATAAAATCCAGGTGCATTTTAAAGTATGTTATTTGGAGGAAATTTCTCGTACTATTTGAATTTATATCACCCTTACAATCGTGATATCAAAAACACATAATTACCCCGATCTCAATTATTCCCAAAATAACACAAATCATATAGAAATCCGTGTATTCAATCGCCAGTACAGATAACATAAAATTCCACTGCATAAAGATACATCCGCCCTGAAGGAACTCTCGCACATACCGAACCAAAATCGCGACATTAAATTCACACAATTATTCTGAATTTCAAGTCCCACAAAACAAACACCCTTCGACAGTAAAATATTCCATTTTAAAGTCTTTATATCTTTGGTAATATATGAATATCAAGTTTAAATGATTATCCATATGGACCACGACGCATTTAAATATTTCATAAGCGTTATGCAACAATTCACCCGCTGGATCTATCACAGCCGCAAAATTACGATTTCTTGTATATTAAATCTGATGCGCGCCTAGTAATATAAAGTTCTAAATAGAATACACATAAAAGGCAATAGAAATAATTAATATTGGAAAGGCTT
>JADDOH010012787.1:0-113649 GCA_016648135.1 Agrypnia vestita
TAAAAGCAGCTCGCGATGCTTCAATTCTGCATTTGACTTCGGTTTCTGGGTCGAGGTCTTCCGCTAGGATACTTCCAAGGTATTTAAACTTTGTCACTCTCTCTATACCAGCCCCATTCAATGTGAGGCGTGCTCCCGTGTGATCTTGCCTACTAAACACCATGAACTTTGTTTTACTCGCCATCGAGCCCTAATTATTTACTCCCCTAAGAAAAGGTCGAAGGAACCACATCTCGTGATAGTCACCTACAAGATGATTATATTTAATAATCATATTCATCACGATTAATTTAACGGGGAAAAATATTATGGCAGTAATGACTATGAAATCATCTAATCGAATTCTTTGAATGATTGAAGAAGACTTGCCAACCAAACAAGGATGACAAATTAAGAATTCAAAGTTAATTGAGTTTCGGTGAACATGTACACAAGTGTGTAGACTTTATCACACACCTAGGTATTTTAACTGATGTCATCACAAAATTCCAATATAATTCCATGTTCAAACCCGTCTCAGGATGGTAATGCCTCGATTACTGGACTAGATCCTCTTTCATGTTTGTTAAATATTACAAACATCCTGCAATAACAAAAAAGGTTTTCAAAATAATATCTTCAATAACAGCAAAATAACTTTGTAGTAACATTATTTATAACTTTTCGCAAAGAATATTTTATTATTTATAATATTTAATTTGCTATTAACACTTATTTCTAATTTTTCTAATATCTCTGTCTGTAAAGTTATTTATGTGTAAAATATCTTAACCCTTATTAATGTCAAAAAAATGTTTTGTTTCCATAAGATGATTCGAAAATTCGGAATATTTATTGCTATTTAAATACCTTAAACGCTCCTTAATTCTCAACTCAACATTTCTACAAGTTTTACCAATAATTGGAAACATTACAACTTTTTTTATAAATGCCTAATTTTTCAAATACTATCCTTATCCTTGTTATTTAATATACAATTCTTTTATTTATTATTCCTTTAGAATAATCTTTCGTACTTGGAAGCTTGTTATAAATACGATTATTTTGAAATCAACTATCGGTGGGTTAACAAAGAATTTATAAACTTTTAAAATGAATAATAATATCAATATTATAAATAATCAAATCAGTTTTTCAAATTTTTACCTTTAATATTAATTTTCACATTAGTTATGATTTAGTTATTGGACTCCCATATATTTATTTATGATGAAGGGGTTATTGGCCCAAAATGTTGATAATTTAATAAAGAGTGGTTTTAAACAAACTGTTTTGTATTTGGTAATATTTCAAAATAATATTTATTAACACTCATATCAGAAATGTTATCGTTAAATTAAATAATTAATAAAATTTAAGAAACTAAAAGAAAACGCTAACTTTTTCAAATAATGTTTAGGATGATAAAAATTTATATATATATAAATTTTCTATCTTTCGTATACAATTTTTAATTTTTTACGATTTTGATGTAAATAATATATTATTATGAAAGATATCTTAAAATTTCATGGAAAAATTTGGTAGTAGTGTTTAGATAATATTTTGCTAACTCTATCATAGTTTACTTCTGGAACACAGCGGTTATACAACTCCTTTATCTATAAGGGTACGCGCGCACTAGCGCTGCGGCATAATGTCGCACCGCAATGTTGTAACAAAGGGTTTTGAATTGTATTGCGCGCACAAAAAAACGCATAATTTTAAAGTCTTGACCGCGCGCGCTACGCGCTGTACCATATTTTTCGTGAAAGAACAATGGCTACAAGCAATAATTCTGCTGATCTGGACGAAGATTTTAATATTGAAATGCTAATTACGGAAATTGAGATATTACTTCAAAATAATATAGTGATAGAAACATTAAACATTTCTGAATGGAGTATTTTTATACATGATAGAAGATTCAACTAGTTTTAAAAGTTCATAAAAAAATTATTCATTCATTCGATAATATTGGAAGAATTTTTCGGGGTAATCGTTAAGTTCACCAAATATTTTAAAGAACTGCCCGTTGTTCAAATGATCACGAATTAGAGGAAGTACCCAGAACCGCTTCTTTTTTTGCGAGCTCTAAGTATGAGAGTGGAAATACAAGCTATTTCTACTAAATCCATTTTCAAACTGATCAGCGGCATTATGCTGTAGTGCGCGCGCCTGTTATTTTCGCCGCGCGTCAAAATGTCGCAGGTTTTTTCGCCGCGCGGCGAAAAAACGCTAGTGCGCGCGTGCCCTAAGATGCTCATAATCACCCCGAAAGACTGTTGGATCTTGCGAATTGTTTTCACTTAGTGTCGCCAAGTTTTTGGCAAAATTTTATGCAATGTCGCTGCTCAAGTCGCTGCGTCATGTCAATGGTATGACTATTATAAGGTTATGACTACATTTCTTCACTCGGGCTTTTTGCTGGTGGAAAAAATTCACGCGTCTACATAAATACAAGTATATTAATATGCAATACTATGATTCTCCCGCACATAGATTATTGTTCCAGTATATTTTTTATAATAACAATAACAATAACAGACATATTCACCTACTTTTCATATCCCCTTTTGTAAGACCAACTTAAAACAAAACTTCTTTATGTACAGATCCACAAATTCATTTAACACAAACTATCACCACATTGACATTTTCAACTCAACAATAAGAAACATAAAACAAACAATATCTACACTACCGCACACAAACTAATTCGTACATTATATCTTCCCTTCTACTCCCGTCCCACATTCCACCCTCTCCACTCGCTGTTTAAGTAAGTTAAAGTAAATTACTATATTCAGTGGAAAATTTGTAATTGGCATAATTTTAAAAACCATTATTTTATATTTGTTAAGATTGTTAATTTGCTGTTAATTTTCCCCAAAATTAAATAAATAAATAAATAAATAAGCAGCGAAGGAATGCTAAAGAAACTACAAATAGTACAAAACAGAGCGATGCGCGTAATACTGAAGTGTAATAGGAGAACTAAAATAACAAAAACGTTGAATGCCCCAGGACTGGAAATTGTAAATCAAAGAATAATATATAATGTAATGGTGCAAATATTTAAAATTAAACATGGATTAGTACCCAAATACTTTGATGACAGGATGAAGCTGAATAAGGATTTTTATTCCTACAATACAAGAGGAAGCGACAACATAAGACTACTAAAGAAAAAGAAAAACACCTCACAAAATTGTATGATGTATAAAGGTATAAAAATCTTCGATAGCCTGCCAAAGGAAATTCAAAACATGGAGAATATAAGGAGGTTTAAACTGGAGGGCAAAAATTTAATTGTAAAAACTTTTAAATGATTAGATGAAATGCAATATATCTAAGTAAAATTATATACTAGCCCATATTATATTATGTGTAGAGCTAAATAATTAAGATAAATGAATAAAGCGAGTGCTTGTTGCAGACCAATCCTAGGATTGCGACTCAAAAAAAAGATAAATAAATAAATATCCCCTACGCATCTCCACCAAAGGACACTTCCATAAATTCATTTTTTTGAGCGTAAAAAAATGAATGTTTGATATAATTTGAACGCAATAATATAAGAGAAAGGCTCACATCAAGAGTAGGGTGTCAGAACTAGGGATGGGTCGTCCACGTCCGTCCATCGACGAGACGATCAACTAGTTGAATTCGTCAACTAGTTGATCTATTTTCAACTTATAAATCTATTATAATTTTGTTTACACCACTTTTTATTGATTTTTTACATGTTTCGGGAACAATGTTCCTTTTCTTAGATTGAGCCTTAAACTAAAGTTGACAAATAATACAGATTATTTATTAATAATGTCACCACAAAGTTAAAGTCTGAGTTTGAAAGATTTATTCTTCAATAAATTTCTAGATAACATCTCAAAAGTATTTTTAAATTATGTATTTATTTATAAATTTTTTAAATGTAAAGGTTTTTATCGTTTTATATAACGTGTACTGCTTTGTACTTATTTATATTTTTAATTTTTATACTCATATTTTAATGCTTATACCCAATACTTTCACTGCTTATATATGTAGTTTATATTTATATTTTACTGCTTACACCTGATATTGTTGTGTATACCTACTTCTTTCTTTATTATATATAGAAAGAAGTATATAAAACAATATGTAAAAGCCTATAACGTGCGTAAACAAATAAATAATAAAATATTTCATTTTACATATAAGCACAAGTAGTGGATTTACTTTCCCCGAAACTATATTCCTTCGAACTTCTTTAAATTTTAAAAATTAACGTAATAAAAATAGCCAACGATAGTCCGCGTAGCGAAGTTGATGCGTCAACTAGTTGACGAATTCAACTAGTTGATCGTCTCGTTGATGGACGGACGTGGACGACCCATCCCTAGTCAGAACAGAAGAGTATAGCGCTCCATCCTCTCTGACATAATGGTAAATCAGTTAGATTTGGAATGATTCATTACGGTATAAAACAAAATATTTAACACGTCACTGAAATATTTTACTGCAGCATTCAAACAGCTGGATCCTGGTCGTTATGCAGTCTTGGTCCTTTGATTATTATCAGCCTCAAGAAGCCAATTCTTGGAAGCTCTCGACTGAATCACCTGGCCGTGTTGGATCAAGCGGCTGATAGCGTCCGATGCAAGTGCCCGATAGCAGCTTTCTTCCTGTTTCTCAGGTTCGTGTAAAAATTTAAATTCGTACGCTCTGTATATTTTTATTTTTATACTTTTATCACTGACAATAAAATCGTCCGGACGCATTGTGTGAGATTTACCGTAACACCGAATCGTGCACAGCAGCGGTGTTCAAGTGAGGATTCTGTAATTCTATTTGTTTTATTATTAAAATTATAAAACCAACAGATTGTAAATTAACTTTGTTAAAACCACTACCAGATTTTAGGTACCCGTCTCTTCGTTAGGACCAACACTACACCACTACATTCACAACACTACACACCTCGACCATAGTATTGTTACACTTCCACCAATATAATTGATCACATGGATAGTACAAGGCGGCCTCCCAAAGTTCTGAAATGGAGACCTTGGGAAAATAAAAGAGGCATCGGAAGACCTCAAAAGAGATGGGCCGATGATATTGTCGCTGTGGGGGGAAAGAAATGGCTACAATTAACCAACAACAGGGAAGAATGGAAAAATAAGGAAGAGGCTATATCCAGCAGGGGAAAGACGAAGGCTGATGAGGAAAGAAGAAGAAGTTAGTCTTGTCAGGGACAAACATGCACTGATTAGCCTAATGAACCATCAGGGATCTACCGAAAGAGAGTGACCTCGGGCGGGGTCTAATGTGGGTGTTACCTCATATTTTGTGAACATTAAATTAAACAAAGGGCTATATGGAAAATTAATTTGGTTGTTAATTAGGGGTGTTCTATTATTCACCGCCTCCCTAATGTAAAAAATTTCTAAATTATTCAATTTTAAACCTTTATTATTAGTATTTAATATTTTCACCCCTGTGTAGTGGTGTGTAGTGTTGTGAATGTAGTGGTGTAGTGTTGGTCCTGACGAAGAGACAAACCGGTAGACCTAAAATCTGGTAATGGTTTTTACAAAGTTAACTAACAATCTGTTATAATGTCTAACCACAAAGTTAATGCTTTAAATATTAATAATATTATAAAACTATTCAGAGACCAATGTATCAATTTTGATTTCATACGATTATATAGACAAAATAGTTTTTACACGTAGTTAAGCAACTCTAGGGAACATTTTCGAATCATAATCAAGGCAGGAATATAATCCTGCGAGGTTATTAATATTTTACGTATGAACCGTGTATATCCAGGCATATGCTGTAACTTTTTATTTTGATATTTCATAATAGTGTTCGCACTGTGGTGAAGGTGATGGTTATTTTAAAGAAATTTCTTTGAAAGTAATTTTATTGTAATGTATTTATTTTGTACCTGAGAGAATATTCCTTCACCAATTTATTAATACTCTGTATGTATAATAGGTATATTACATTGTCATAATGTAGTCTAAAATAAAGTATCAATAACCGAACAGTTTTTTTTTACTTATTATAGCTAGACCGCATTCAAAAGAATATGCGCAAAAAATATGTGTGTTGTTACGATGCAAAAAATGTATACAAAAGAAGTTTTTCTAGTAAGTAATTAACCTTTTTGGAACTAAAAAATATATTTTTATTTGGAATATCATATTGAGGCTTGTAATACGGGCTTGCCAGGCAACTTTCCCCCGCTTTCTTCTTACCGGACAATGCTAGGGAATGATCTTTTGATTGTGGTCGACCTATAGTATTGTCGTTTAAATGATCGAATATCTATGTTTCATGAGATACTAGTTTTGTACTAGGAAAAACATTACTTATTTTATTTTCTTAAAAAACTGTAATAAAAAGTTGAACGCTCCTGACATAAAGCTTGAGCTACGTATGTACGTCTGTGCTGAGGATTTCCGTGGTAATCAGCTTATCTGAAATGAATTAAACATCAGCATATTACTCGGGATCTTAATAAATCTGTGGTCAGGCCCGGCAGAGACACCTCTCGCTGAATAATGGAAACTTTATTTTTGATATTTCGATCTTTTTACTCCCTTTATATGCTTGCTTGCCGTCAACAAAAACTTTGGATCGATTTTTGACCCTTTTCCCACGATCCAATCGATCTGAAACTTGTCAAGCAGACTCGTGGCGACTATCAAGAAGATCTATCAAATTTTCGTTAAAAAAAATTAATAATTATAGTATAATTTCGGATTTTTAGAAATTTTATTGGTTTTTTCAAATTGGAGTTTGATTACTAGCATAGCGGCCCGGTAACGTCGCGGAATATTTTCTAAATTTGAATTACTCCGTCGGTATACATAATAGGTACTTCACAACGAATGTCGAAAAGTGAGTTTAGTGTTATGTTATATGTTTTAATTCGTCTTTAATTGTTGTTATATTTTACAAAGAAAGGGAGTATAATAAAAACTTGGTTTTTATGGGTTACTTTTTTTGTTGATATCTCACTCCCATTATTATTTTTAAAGAAAAAGATCTGGGAAAGATAATTTGAATCCGCACAATTATTTTCCACCCCTCCCCCCTTCCTTGCACTACGGCAGATATTAACCATACATTTTTTTTTTTTCAAAAACAGCATTCATTAATATAAGAAAAACTAACCCATGAATACCAAGTTTTTATTTTCTCCCTTTCTTATTTCATCAGGTTTCGTGTCTACCAGACGTGTCGCAGTCTTTTCATACAACTTGCTCAGTTGTGTGAAAAAACTATTAAAAATTTGAAAAATCCAAAATTATACTATAATTATCAATTTTTTAAAGAAAATTTGATAGATTTTTTTGATCGTCGCCACGAGTCTGCTTGCAAAGTTTCAGCTCGATTGGATCACGGGAAAGGGGTTAAAAATCGATCCAAAGTTTTTTCGTCAGACAAGCAAACAATCAGACGCTACGAGTTAAAAGAAAGGGAGTAATAAACTTAGTTTTTCACCACTTTTGTATCGAAAAACATAATTTGAGTATATAATTGTATCCTGACGAAGGGGCCATGGGCTCTGAAACATGTTCATATTTTTCAATACAAAAGTGGCGAAAACTAAGTTTATTACTCCCTTTCTTTTAACTCGTAGCGTCTGCTTGTCTGCCGAAAAAACTTTGGATCGATTTTTCACCCTTTTCCCGTGATCCAATCGAGCTGAAACATTGCAGGCAGACTCGTGGGGACGATAAAAATGATCTAACGAATTTTGGTTTAAAAAAATTAAACAATTAAAGTATAATTTTGGATTTTTCGAAATTTTAACGATTTATATATTTTTTAATTTGCGATCCCGACGCGTGGAGTAGGCGTGAAACCTGTTTTATTGAGGAAGGGAGTACTAAAACTTGGTTTTTATGGGTTAGTTTTTTTTTAATTAATTATATTTATGTATTTGTTTGGAAATGTTACAGATACACATTTTCTTACAATGTACACTCCATTTACTACTTTAACATTAAAATTCATAAACTCTTTCACTTCTCTTCTGGTTTGTGTCCATAATCAGACTAGTTTGTGTCCATAATAGGTATAAATGGCCCACATTTAGGATCCCATTGTGGGTCCGAAATGTCGGCCAGAAAAGTCCTTAAATATTACCCCAGAATACACAAACCAGAAGATTCTGTAAAAACCTAAGAACATTCTCTCACTTCTTTATAAGCCAGTTGATAACCAATCACTTCGTACACTCACTCACAATTAATCTTGTATTCACTTTATTGTACTTTATCGTATTGTATTCGTACTTGATAGAATTGTATTATTAATAGTAATTAATAGTATAATATTATTAGTAGTAGGAATGTAATAAATGAGCTAAAGTCATGTAAAGTCATGAATGTAGTAATATAGCAAAGTATTGTAGAATGTTCGTAAGACATATTTTATGGATTTAAGAAAACACATTATTATTGTGAATTTGCAATTTCAGAGCGAAGTTCTGTGAATTATTAAACAAATTTTTATTAATCAATTAGAAAAGACATACAGAAAAATCAAATTAACGAAAAAATATTTCAACTGCTACCGGGATTCAAACCAAGGGACCTCCATTATATCCGGGGATGGCGCGTTATCCAATTTCGCCACGGCAGTCTGCTAAGTTAACAAAATTTATTCAACCTTATATGTAGTCTCTTTTTAATTGCTAGCGGTAGATACACAGCGGTATTTATGACTATTGCTTTATAAAAAGCGGATTGCTTTAAAAATGGAATAAAACTGTTAATCAATTTAAAAGAGACTACATCTATACCTATAAAACTCAATGTCTGTCTGTCTGTCTGTCTGTCTGTTCTCTATACAAAATCGTCTAATTCGATTCAAATTTTGCATACTTATACTTTGGGACCCGGCGGGCAACATAGGCAACATTTTCCCCTATTATCATACCCCTTCCCCTCCCCCTGACGTATTTCCGATGCAAATCTGTACCGTTTGACCGATCGGACTCAAAATTTGTAAACTTATTCAACATTTTGAGTACCAATTATTATAAACAGTGTTTTATGAGTGTTTATATTGCGCATGTTCGCCGCTATATTCAAGTTGGTATACTGTGTTCACCGGGCTCGAATGAAACACTTGGAAAAATGATAGACTTTATTCAAAAATAGTCAACAATATTTACATTATATATTGGAACTCACTAGAAGGTCCGCGCTTGAAAGTTTTCACTTAAAATCCCTCGCTGTTCGCAGTTTTAACTTGAACTCAACTGGTGCTCACTCGATGTCGAGCTATACCTACATAGTTGCCAGCTCGTGCCACGAGCTCTTTAGGTAGCTTCTGTATTCTTTTTTTCTCCTTTTTTTCTTAATCGTAACAATACATATTAAGGTTCCTATGACTTACTGATTTCGTTCACTTTTTACTCCCTTTATTTTAACTCGTAGGGCTTGCTTGTCTGTCGAAAAAAATTTGGATCGAATTTTTGGCTCTTTTCCCGTAAATCAATCGAGCTGAAACTTTGCAGGCACACTCGTGGCGACGATAAAAATGATCTAACAAATTCTCGTTTAAAAAATTAAGAATAATAGTATAATTTTCGATTTTTCGAATTTTTTTATTACTCCCTTTCGTAGCGTCGCCCGACTCAAGAGCAATGCGTGGGGTAAGCGTCGAACCTGTTTCAACTAGTAAATAAGAAAGGAAGTATAATAAAAACCTGGTTTTTATGGGTTAGTTTTTTTGTAGAAATAGAAGATTTGCGATACTGTCAACTCAATACTTGTCATAGATTGTATTTTAGTGGCAAATACTCGGAGACCGTTGAATATTGATAAAATTGAATTATTATTATGTCAATATGTCGTATAGACCATCGGAAAGAACGTGCCTAAAAACACCCACTCAGTTATCAAAACACAGAAATACCGAAGTCTTGCGTAATTATTAGCAAAGCCCAGGTAAATAGATTAAATACAGCTGTTCGGAATGTGGATAAAACTTTTTTGGTTCATATTAATATCAATAAGCAGTATCTACAAGGATTCTTCTTCTGTTTTTCGTTTTGCTGTCGATAAGATCAGTCGTGATCATGGAACATCGGCTAATTGTGGAGAACGGCATGGTTAATATGTCGCCATTTATTTCATTCCATGACATTTGTTGTGCACTCTAATGTCAACCATATCTCTCCTTTATGTTGGTGACCTACGACGAGTATTATGTCACAGTACACAGTGCCTTGATTAAATAGCTAAAATCTGAAATCGAGAATAATTTTTTGATTATTTTGTATTAATTTTAAAATAATAATGTCTATCCCTTTAATTTATTAAAGATAAAAGGTATGAACTATCTAAAAAGGATTGAAAAAAACACACAACAAAATAAAAATAATTAAAATAACAGTGTTTTTAAAACATAAATTGCATGTAAACAAACCAACAGATTTTGCAATAATTTTAAAAAATCTAAGATAATCGTTTATTTTGTAATATTATTGAATAAAAAAGACATCTCAACAGGCCATTCAGTTATAAACGGCCCACAAAATGGAGCCATTTTTTTCATTTTGAAAACATCGAAGGTTTGGTAATTTATTAATCAATTATATAATTTACTTTGTGACATTTGAACAACATATTCGTATTTAAAATATACGTAATCTGATGAATAAATTTTAAAATGAGATATTTCCATACAAAAATGTGATAAAAAAACGCAATAGAAGATATGGGAAAAAATTGTGAAATTTGCTCACTCTGCTGGACGATCACCTTAAGCTCTTTCTTGCATCACCAATTGTTCATGATGTCTCATATCTGGTACGAGTGTATATCCTAATTATTCTACTTCACCACCTTCTGGGCGATGCAGTCATGGTCGCTATTAGCTACACAGTCTAAACTATGCTGCGCCATTTGTTCCGATCTGCAGCATTCCTAAGGGCGTCCTTAAGGGGGTATACCTACCTATAAAGCACAAAAAGGGACCATTTTTGAGAATATTTTAAGGAAACCTATATAAATTATAGTATTGGTATCATTTCTGCGTGAAAAAACATACTTTTACGAATACGTCAAATTTTTTTTATTAAAAAATATTCAATATTGGCGGAAAAGTCTTGTGTTCTGTCGACTGCCGAAAAAAAGTGACCACTCAGTGACCACTCCCATTTCATCTGTAATCATCAGAATAAAAAAAACAAAAAGAATATCAAAATTGACACTGAAACTTAGTCTTTGATTTAGGGGTTTTAGAAAAGATTGATTTTTGTCAAAATGGCATGCGTTTGAATTGAAAATAGCTTTTTTAGGGAAAAATTCGGGTTTACTATGCCGATAAAAAAAGTAAATCACTTTAAAAAAATCCTACGACAAAGACTCGATAATTATGTATATAATAACCACTAAAAATTTCAAGTTGGTCGATTAGTTTGGTTGATATATTTTGGTCACCGATTTTTAAAACAGGGTTTCGAGTAAATCGCGTTTGAAAATTGAGCAATGAATAAATAAAAAATTTTGAATTTACATAAAATCATCGATTCCAGGTCCATAATACAAGTCCTCCACCTTGCTTAGAATTCCCGTATCATCGAGCACCCTTCACAAACATAATAGAAACAGGTCTAACATTTTTATTATGAAAAAGCCCGATTGGCAACTACCTGCGTATAGCACCGTGTTGCGCGACGCGTAGTCAACAAAGAGTTGTCAATATTATCAGCCATAACTTTGTTATTTTTTTGAATTTTCGCTTAAAATTTTCACCAGACATTTTTAAGACCTCAATCTTTAAGAAAATGCATAAAATTTAAAATCGATTGGTTAGAACTTTCTACGTAGGTATTTCCTTAGGTTTTCACGGCCGCTTAGAATTTTCTGTGTATAGTTTTCTGGGATATTCTGCCGTGTATATGTGACCTCTCTGGCCAACGTTTGACCGTTCGACATCCGTTAGTAGACACACTACATCAAGACACACACACTTTGCTTTCGACACGATACTACAATCCAGTACTTAACATAACACAAACAATACTTAACCTACACTTCGACACACACTCATCACATCAGCCCTAATGATGTACCCGGCAATGGGATACGAAATGTTGGCCAGAGAGGTCACATATACACGGCAGAATATCCCAGAAAACTACACACAGAAGTTTCTTGGTAGGTATTTCGCTTAAGTGAACCACGATTCTTCGTGTGGTTATCGGGCGGACCGCTACTGCGCGCCCAGACTTTCTTTGCTCGTATTCCTTGCGTAAAATACTTATTTATTAATATTTGCTCCCGGAGCTTTTCCCCGGTTATAATTTATAGAAATATCTGCGCATTCACAATTTCATTCCACGAACTTATAAATATTTTTATTTTTATTTTATTTTATTTTTATTTATTGGTTTTCTTACAGCCATATAATTAATCAATCTTGAAAAAAACAATAATTGATGTACAGAGTTTTGGGCCAATTACAAGAAAACACATATATACAATCGATAAAAAAATAAGAAAAAACATGTCCAATAGTGAGTTTGTGTGAGTGTGTGTATTTGTGTGTTTATTTATTTATTTATTTATTTTGTTTAGGGAAAAATTAACAGCAAAACAATCTTAAAAATTTTCCACTGAATTTAAAAATTTACTTTAACATACATGAATAGCGAGTGGAGAGGGTGGAGGGGAATGTGGGACGGGAGTAGAAGGGAAGATATAATGTACAAATTAGTTTGGGTGCGGTAGTGTAGATATTGTTTGTTTTATGTTTCTTATTGTTGCGTTTAAAATGTCAATGTGGTGATAGTTTGTGTTAAATGAATTTGTGGATCTGTACATAAAGGAGTTTTGTTTTGTTTATATTCCCAAAACTATGTCAATACCATATGCAGCGGTGTATATACAAGTAATATATGTACATTTTTCAACTACGGCACTACAACCCTTGGTGGGTCTTGGCCTCCTCAATAATTTTTTTTCATTTTTCAATAGATTCAATAAAGATGGCCCCCGGGCCATGCCCGCCTCCGGCCCTGTGCACGGGAGCAGAGCCGGCTTATCTGCGGAGCGTGTGAAAGCCAACCGCTGCGCATCGTTCCCTTGGAAAAGTTAAGTGCAGTAGACG
The DNA here is from genome assembly GCA_016648135.1 of Agrypnia vestita. NCBI lineage: Eukaryota > Metazoa > Arthropoda > Insecta > Trichoptera > Phryganeidae > Agrypnia > Agrypnia vestita. Next base: position 13,114 of record JADDOH010012787.1, read on the forward strand.
CATCCCGTTGCACTTTATATTCTTTTCCAACTGTTCGTCAATTTCAATACAATGTTTATTTTACTAGAGCAATTTCTCAAATGGCCGCGGCGTGCGCTGCAGCAACTATCATTGTCGGCAGAATACCGAGAATCGTTTATTACAACTTGCAGAAATAAAAAACTGTGAACAAGTGTTAGTAGGGTCGATAGGTCTGGAATTGTTTTATGAGCACTCGCGTTTACTTTAACGGTTTGAGGTGGCTACAAATATCTGGTAAAATGCTCACGGATATTGCTTGACCACAATAACTTGGCGTGCGGCGACTTTGAAACTAAAACCCACCCCGCCCGCACCCGGCGGTAACCCCTCGCCCTGTCATTCAGTACAATTTTGTATTTGCTCGGGAGCTGTGACATCTTGATTACCAATATACACTGAATTATGTCCAAAACATCCTAAACAGTCCGGGATGGTGCAAGAACAATTGCCAATGAAGTATTAAAATTTTGCGAAGCTGAAAAAGCAAATAATGGACCGACATTACCATCTGACAGTTTGACAGATAGAACGGCCGCCATTACAGCTTGGTTTATTTACTGCTGCCCGACCAAATTTCTGTTAAAGGCTACGACACCGGTCACCGGACATTCTGTAAATTATGTATTGCGTAATAAATTTACACCTTGGCAACTTCTGTTGCGCGACAGGGACGCCCTCCCTCGCACGCCAATTTATAGTGGTCGCATTCTACCTCAACGGATGGACTCCCTTGTTCCACTAGATAGATCTGAAGTTCTCTATCCGGACTATACTCATCCCGTCTGGTGCAGTACTCAATATCGCTGCGCATATCCTTGCTCACAAGGCACCCAGTCATAAGCAGATATCTTCTAGAGGCTGATGCTTTACCAGTGCAATACCTGGCTCTTCTGCTGAGTTCTAGGAAGGTCCTATGTAGTTTCTTAGTCTTCTACTCATTCCTGCTGTAGCTATAGACTCCTCTGCATGTGCCGCTGCAAGTTACATTATCAATTTACCAGTAAGCAAAGATCAAAAGCTCAGACTCAAGAGATCACTAAGGATCTCAGAGAATGTCTGAACACAATATCGAAACATATCCTATCAGGTATAGGGAAAAGTTGCAGGGGCATTATAAAGATGAGAAAATATGGAATCTTTCTTCCATTTTTTCCATAAGCAAAAAATCACCGAACAGACCAAAACAAACGTAACATTTTCAACAGCCAACAATGATGAAGCATCCAATACAGCTACGAATGTCAAAATACATCAGAGACAACAGTGCCAACATAACAATAGTAAATAATTAATAGCTTGATGGTCTTGTAGTAAGGACTCTTGCCTCGTGATCCAAGTATCGCGGGTTCAAACCTCACTCCAGACCAGCACGTTAGTCCTATTTTCATAGCACAAGCGTTTAGCTCAGTTTTAAAATAGTAAGAATATTGATGTGACACATTTTCCGTGTTCGTATCTTTATTTTAAATTTTACAAATGAGATAATTTGACATGTACATTGTACAATCCTCAATATGCTGATGAAATTTCATTAATATCTCCAATCTCTGACTGCATGCACATGCACTGGTTTAGATTACAATTGATTTTCACATTCTTTCCGATCACTAGGGCACGAACCTTCCAACAAAATGTAGGACGCTGCCTTAGGGCACTTTAAAAGTACATTAAGTTACAAAGCGCTTTCTTCGCTGGGTCGGTCTAAAACCTTTCATTTAACGTGACCAGCCCACCTTAGCAGCCTTACCTTAATAACTTTCCTATGTCAAGTTCACCAAATTATGTATAATGTTCATAATCGTAGTATAGCTTATGCTGCTCCATTTTCACTAGTGGCACCAAATATTATTTTTAGGGATGCCGTCATATTCCAAATACTATATGTTACCAGCTAAGATACGAAAGGTTGGTACTGGATCTTCTAGCTCTGTAGATCTCCAATGTCCAAAACTAATGCTCTTCTTAACTATAAAGATATTTACTGCTCTAGATTTTATCTACTTCAGGTCTCTCTCTCCATAAATGAAGGCGCGCTCATGCCGCCCTCCTCCGCCAACGTTGCTATGTTCATCTCAAGATGCGTAAGGCCCTGATATATTCCAAAGCTTTGGAACCTAAAAAGGCAAGAATGAAACATGCTATACGAATTCGAAATTGATGTTGGCGTCGTCTGCTGCGTATGCCATGTACTGCGAGACAAACGAATGCATCTATTTTGATGAAAAACTTCTCTTAACACGTAGAAAAAGAATTCTTTCGTTTTTTTGGGCATGATGAAGAGATAAAGACTGCCTGAAGAAATCTCTGTGTTCAATGTTCAATGACGTATCTGTAATAAGACAAACTGTGAATGGTAACACACCGCTTACCCAGGACCGTTTTATAAGCGAAGGTTCATTCGCCATCAGGTTGATATTTTTAATGCTACATGGCAACTATGCTTTGCCGCAGTACAACACAGCTGCGTTGCAGCACGGTACGACTGCCAAGAATATGTCATTTGCTGTCACAATTAATTTCTCGATCCACTGGGTAGGTCCAAGGGTTTTGCTTCTGGCTTCACTCTGTCGTCTGGTGAAGTTCTTAAAGTTGCTGCTTTTAAGATTGCCCACGAGGTCTTGGGTCGTATGCAGATATTCTCTAGGATGATGGTTTGATCAATGACTTCTCTACTTAGTTCCAAGCAGATCATTCGTGGGGCACCGTTTTCTCATCACCACCGGTGTAGCTACAGGCTCTTCTGCTGAGTTCAGGCAGATCCACAATACTTAACAGCAGGCACGCGCAGTGGGAGCAGTGAAGCATGACTTTTTTGTAAACGTATATTTTGGGAAAAAAATAGAAATCAAATATTTATGCTACAGATTTTTATGATATATCAAAATACTATGACGAAAATTGGGATAGCAATATTACGAAACATAAATATGTTGTATTGGTTACGTATAAGTCACACTCCTGCTTAACAGTATATTGCGCAGGGATAGTAGAAGATATATGAGCATATTACTTTATTCTTATATGCTCGAAACACCCTTTTAAGGAGACAGACAGAAAAAATCAGCAAATAAATTCAGGACCGGCATACATTCTATCTATTTTTGCGATTTCAAAATAAAATATAAAAATCTTTCGTACAAAAAATTATTACAATATTTTTAACTTACTCATCTCAGTTTACAAATGTCAAAATAGCTCTGAATAAGACGCAGCAAACGGCTGTGAAAAGCATGTCGATTGGACACACGGCGTAGCAGAACGAAAGAGTCGCCACTGAAATACGTTCACGGTAAGTGTTGGAGGAATGGATATATTTTTTGTGGCACTCGGAATACATTGAATGAATAAACAATGTGCCTGAACCAACAATGGATTTATAGAAAGTGATCTCTCTTGTATCGGGCTATTTGTTGTTGGTTGTTTTCAGTACCTAAAGGTCTTAGGTATAGGTACAGGCTGTTTTTTTCGTTCGTAAAACAAACTAAATAATTCATCTAACAAGATCATTTTGGTTTGTTAAGGATGTTGTGTTTTACGATGTATTAAACAAGGATCTGAAACGAACCAGGGCTAAAAGGCGTAAAATCGGTGACGTCGCGTCTCATGTTTTTAAATGCAAAGCGCCACATTCGACGGACCATCCGCACTGCGTACGCACGTGTGTTTGTTGCAGACTGAATCCGCCGCGGAATGTTGTATGTGACTGCTAATTCACCGGTTAAATCTCTATAGATTATTTAAATGTTGAATAATATATACCAAGTCTTTTAAAAGTCAGACTTACAGCTTTGATGAAGACATATTTGACCCCACTAATTCTCCTCTGGACTCTGACTTTGAATTCACACTCTCTATTTCTTTACTGTTTTTTCTAGTAGAAGGTTAGGTACTAGATATTTCCTTAATTGTACTTTTACTTACTACAGTAGACTCACCAAGCCCTTATCTCTTATGATGTTCTTCGTCTCCCAGGGCCCCGAATTTTGGCAATTTTTCCCTGCATTTGCGGTGCAAGATCCTGTACTTCTCTGGATGTCTCATCACATGTCCAAAATATTATAAAATATAATCAGTTTTCAGATTTTTATTGTTTAATTTCCTTTTTTCTTTATTCATCGGATCAGTACTCTAACATCTTGATTCGTAACTCTGTTACGAATCAAGATGTTAAGGTTATTGTCAAAGCTGCAACTCCTCGATTTAACTCCTGTGTGTCGATGATGTAACGTAGGTCTACCTGTCATACAAAATATGAAATATCTACCTTACGTAAATACGAAAACTAAAACGTCACATTTTTTGTAATCTTCGAATACACATTTTCACACCAAAATTACTAAATTAAACTGTTAGGAATGTACGGATTTTTTAATTAAAAAATATTTATTCATTACTCTCGTTTATTCCGCCAGTGTGCAAGAGAGAGCAGAATATTGTACATCGCAGTTAAATCGAGCAAGAAAGAGCACGACAATACCATACATTTCATGTAGGACAGAGATGGCGGTTGCCTGGGTTTCGGCGAAAGCAAAACAATATAGAAAGAGTACGGTAGAGTCAGGTAACATGTGTTAGACAAAGACGGAGTGCAGGCGACTGAAGCGAGCTGGCGACCGCTTCGTTGTATTCAGTTGCCAATGAAACATCGACGGAAGCGCACGCAAATTCGATTTGCCATAATGTTATAATAATTTACTAAAATAATGCAAATATGTACGTTTACCTTACATAATTATATAAAAGGACCTTTTAAAAGTCTTATCTGTATAGTATTTATGTATATTTTATCACATATTAAAAACCATGCCGATTTTTAATCAGGTAACGCTGTGTTACTCCACCGTCCCCAAAGTTTTTTTTAGCACAGTCTTTTAAGAGTTAAGAAATAATCACCCTGTGCGTGTCCCTGGTGAGCAGGCGGCGGCAGGCCATGGCGCCTCTGTAACCAGTTACCATTTTAAATCGCCTGAATAACGGAACTGTTTGCGGAAATCAATACATAACAATGAAAAGTCAGCCGCAGTGCCAATCGACATGTTTACCGGATGCTTGTCACGTGCGGAGAAAGCTTCCGTGTGTTGGATGTATCCGGCATACAGCAAATGCACCAATCATAGCGCCAGTCAATCAAAAGGAAAAATTGATTTTATAATCAAACCAACTTAGGTACATACGAAAATATAAAGACAACTACAAATCACTTACAAAAGAAAAATACATTTTTGTTTAAAAAAAAAATGGTTGTGTTACCATGTCCATGATAGTAAAGCAAGGTCTTTCTATATTTCTGAAATTAAAAAAAGACTTTTTTACTGATCAGATTTTTTTGACGGAAAATCAATACATTTTGTTATGATTTCGTTTATAAATGAAACTAATTGAATGAAGTATACAAAATGTGGTAAAATTACTTAAATAATAAATATAATAATAAGAATATAATTTTTCTATTTCCTGCTAAATCTCGCTTTAAATTATAAATACAAAAAAATGTATTATTTATTTATATTTATTTTTAGAAAATGATCACGGTTTTGATACAAATTTAGGACTTTCTATTTTACACATAAATAGTGTTTCAAAGCAATATTTTGACTATTTAAAAATTATTCAAAAACACATTTACTGGATTCTTGTTCTCAGAAGGATCGTCATTTCTTTAGATATCTTTCTCTAGATATAGATTTCTCACAGAGACGAAGCTATTTATATGCAAAGTAGGTATGGAAGTCTCTTGGGTGTTTATAGGTCTTATGACCTACCATTTGGCTGGCTTAACTGATCAATGAAACGTTCACCAATTCCACACATGACTGACCACCACATCTATCAATTTTTTTTTAAAGTTTAAATTATGTTACTTATGCAACACGTTTCACTTTAACTTACGTTAACGACATCTATCGTTAAAATTTGTCACCCTCGTGAACCAGAATACATATCGCTCATGATAAAACAATACCTTGTAAACCACTTAGTACAAATTCTACAGAGAAAGCAAAAAACTTCATAATACTTAGATTCTAGCGCACAAAAAAAATTGATTTTGACAAAACTATGGTATGCGAGGTATGTTTTGTCATGAGCGATATACCACCGCTGCTTTTAAGAGGTATGAAAAAATGGGGTACGTTACATTGTGTAAAATGATCACTTAAGCCAGCCATATGATAGGTTGTAAGCCCTATATACATCCAAAAGACTTTCATACCTACTTCTCTCTATAAAAAACTTCGTATCTGTAAGAAATCTATAGAATATCTTGATTGAATACACATTTTAATTTCCTAACGCTATTACAGAATTTTGGTCGCATATATATCGATTGAAAAAACGAGTGATGCAACAAATACGAATACGAATATTCGTATTCGCCGAATAGTAGATATTTACCGAATTCGTATTGGCCGAATATCATCACGAATATTTAAAACAAACTATTTATAACTGAACGTAATGAAAATTACGGTTCGGCTGTTCGCCGTGTATCCGAACACACCTACGCACTCTATTATCGGAGATTCCCCTAACATTGAATGAATGGATTTGTCCTCATGTTGTCAATTTGTTACTTGTTTCACAGCATTACATGGGTTCTTTCATTCAGTTTCGTTAGGTTATTAATATGCGCTGGTTGTGCTTTTTGAGCAAAAATTTGGCGGTGGAAAATTTTAATTATTAAATTTCTTAGAAAAACAACAGTGGTGCATTATTTATTAACTTTTTGAATCATTCGTATTCGTATTCGTGTTCGTGAGAGTAGTATTCGTTGCATCACTTGAAAAAACATATAAAATGTAATTTTTTTAATAGTTTTCTTTAAAATAGCAAATGACTTGGAAAATATTATTCGTGACCAATACACAATGATTCCAATAAAAATTCTGACACACACGTCCCCTTTTTTGCGCTTTATCGCGAAATTCAAAAGTGTTAATACAACAAAAAATAATAATGAAAAGTAATTGTATCGGCGATACACGTGCGCTCGCAATCCGAATTGGAACTGGCCGGCCGTAGCTGACCATTTTTCTTTTCTCTGCGCAGTCATGATGCATTTAACCATTTAGCTACTGACCAGCACTCCACTCAAATTAATAAATAAATAAATATAACCTTATTCCAGAATGTGGGGAGGTTCGTGGAATCCCACACTTTCCATATAAAAGTAGGTACACACGTTAGAAATATTATATAAAACAAAAGAGAAATAAATCATATAAAATAGAGGAGAAGTATTATAAGCATTAAAATTATTAAAAGAAATATATCGTTAAATATCGTAATAGTCAATTATGCGGGGCCAGTATCTTTCTCCAGTGTGCATCGATGCTGGTTGCTGGAGCAAGGCGGACTTCCAGGATAAGGATATTTCCGGAGCTGTGTATCCTTTCTCTCATCCCTGCCACCCTGGATCTTTATATTATATCTTTAGATTATAGTAGTTCGTAAAGTTAATTACATTTGTGTTGGTTATTTCTTCATCCGAGGACCAATATGATTCATTTATCATTCGATTGTCGTCCAGTAGGTAATCGAATTAGTCCTATTTTTATTATGTAGTGTTATTATGAATGTAAACAAGTCAAAAGTGATGATATCCGAGAAGACGGAAAGTAAGACAACGCATGAAATACTAGTAGGCAATGAATGTTCGGAACAAGTAGATGAGTTTGTGTATTTGGAAAGTATGTTCGATAGAAGAGGGAATGTTGATAAAGATATCGAGAGGAGAGTGACTGCGGGGAATAGGGTGAACGGTGCTTTGAATGCAATAATTTCTAATAGAAATATGTCTACCGAGGCAAAACTAGCGGTACATAATGGAGTTCTGGTACCGACACTAATGTATGGAAGTGAAGCCTGGAGCTGGCAGAAGAGGAACGAAATTAGATTGAATGCAGTGGAGATGAGATCCCTTAGACCATGTGTAGAAAATCCATGTATGATAGAGTAAAGAATGAAAATATTAGGAATGAATGTAAATCTGATCTTAGCATAATTCATAGAATAAAAATAGGGTCACTCAGGTGGTTTGGGCATGTTGAGCGAATGAATGAGGAGAGAATGGTAAGAAAGATATATAATGCTAGTGTTGACGGTGCCAGAAAGGGAGGGCGACCACGGAAGACGTGGCATGACCAGATTAACCAGATACTGGAAGATGGTCCTGTTAGAAGCCTCAACGACGAAGATGTATGAATGTAGATGAGGTGAAAGTTGTATGTTAGGACAGGAGAGTATGGCGCTCTATCCTCTCTGCCTACCCCCACGATAAAAAACAGCGCGATGGTGACGGACGCGCCCTCTTCTTCTTCGCGTCCACGATGGTATAAGCTCACTACCGCTAGTGAGCGGTCCGCAACACGGAATTATAAAATAAAACAGAACAAAACAAAACCAAAAATATATTCCAAGTTCCGATTTTTAAATCCTTTATATTAACCTCACCGCCGGTCTTATACGTGGAAAAATCTTGGAAGCGAAAATTAACACACTTCCCGTAATCCAATCGAGATGAAATTTGACACGTCGACTTGATATCGGTGACGATGCATTCTTATATACATTTTGGGGTCACACATACACACAAAAAAATGCAACTTTTTCTCAGAGTTTCGGGCAAGTACCTACTTTCTGATACTTTTATAAAATTATTTAAATCATCGACACTTTTGAATTTATCCCTTCATTTAAAATTGCTTTAAAACAAAAGCTGGTTGTTATTCTGTAAAATGGCAGCTAATTCAATAAAATGAAAACTGAGACCTCGCATTTGAATAATTTATAATGAAAACATGTTATGGGCTAATTTTTTTTAAATATATTAGTAGTATAGTACATTCATATGCACTTAACAGGGGCGTGCAATCATGAAAATATTATGACATGAGGTTATTGTAATAATTGTAAAATGAGACTAATATATTGTAATGTGATGATAGAGTTCGGAAAAATTTATGCATTGGATACAATTGGAATCCCTTGTAATATGTTACTATGGAACAAAACTATCGAAACCTTTAGAACCTTCCACTACATTCTGGAACACACTACCACACTCCGGAATTAGCTATACATATAGAAATACATCGCCAGGATGACATTTTTTTACTCTAAAGGTCATCTCCGTGCTACGTCATGTAAAGGGCGACCTGCCAAGGAGAGGCCTGCAAAAGTTCATTCACTGTCTCTCTTCCACAGTAAGAACGTTCAGAACAGTTAGAAAGCGACGGGAAAACTACAAACGTCTGGAATTATCAAAAATCCAACATATTTCCTATAACACCGAACCATTTTATTTTGACGTTTCTACCGATGTGAGATTAGCCACAAACCGTGGCGGTCAATGTAACGAACGCGTGTGTGTCACCATTGATGCGCAGATCATTAAAATGAAATACAGAAACATATTTGCGATGTTTGAACAGAAATATCTCGAAAGAGTTACCCAGCGACAGTAAATAGTTTATAGACGAGTGATAAATTGTGAAATGGTATGATTTAAATTAATTTAATCCGTGTTAAGTCACTCCGTCCATTTAATAATTTATTAATTAATTTCTTCTTCAAATATAACAAAATTATTTTGTGGTGACATAATTATAATTTATATAAATTAACTTTGTAAACACCACTTATTTATTGAAAAAATTCAACATGTTTCGAAGCCAATGGCTTCTTCGTCAGGATAACAAAAATAAAATTTAAAAATCGAAGTATATATCAAAATATTATAAAGTTATATTTGAAAAATGAATAATATAAAGTACCTACTTAACATGAAAATAAATTTAAAAGATAAATTTTTGCAAAAAGGGCCTGATTATTTAATAAATATTATTAAATAATCAGGTCCTTCGATTTTTAAATTTTATTTTTGTTATCCTGACGAAGAAGCCATCGGCTTCGAAACATGTTGAATTTTTTCAATAAGAAAGTGGTGTTTACAAAGTTATTTTAAATAAATTATAATTATGTCACCACAAAATAATTTTGCTATTTTTGAAGAAGTTATTAGTTCATTGTTACTTAATTTCCAGTGTTTTCATTTAACTGCCAAAGCCACAATCCGTGACAATATTCTTGTAAAAATTGTCTTCCTAATTAAATAAATTAATTAAATATCGAAATATTTGCGCAGCACAAATCTAATTAAATGTAAAGTGCTCCGCCCGCGAAGTGTTAAATATCGATTGGTCTTTAAGTTCGGAAGATATATTGACAAGGCGACTTCCCCGTAATGAGGCTATAGAAATCGGATAATGGCAACACGGACCCGAAATTGTGCAAGGTAAGTACCGACACGACACGCCGCTCAGTTTTTTATCACCGTGATATATAGTATATTTATCTGAACGCGGAATAATCCAAGATGATGGTCCCGTTGTTCATACAATGAAAATAAGTATTTCACTATATAATTTAACGTCCTGTTAATTTAATCTAACTAAAATAATCGTAATCTAAATTAAACAAACCAAACCTAATAACCTAACTTAACCAAACCTAATAACCTAACCTAACCTCATATATTGCCTATGATATGTCAAAATATGCAGTGAATTTTTCGGAAATTTAAAGTGTATTTAGGAAATTTAAATCTTATTTAATACTTACTATTTAAACGTAAATTATCTTTCATTTTGTTATTAGTACATTCAATAATATAGTGAAATACTCATTTTCGTTGTATATGCAATGGGACCATTATCTTGGATTTAGCCCTGAACGCTATGGTTCCGTTTATAAATCAAACCAAACGGGCTGGAACCCAATTTAAGAAGGATGATAACCCCGACAAGGAGGCTAAAAACTCACAAAGGATTCAGCACTTACGTTGGTACTCAGTTAATCAAAATATCTCTCATCTAAAATATCATTATGCATTTAGAGGTGTGAAATGGTTTAACGAATTACCTGTTAAAACTGAGGATTGTAAAAAATTATGAGGCCTTTAAGAAAAATATTAAAAAATACCCTCAGCGTTAATAAAAAGAAATTATTTTATTATATATGTAATCTAAACACTTATTAATTAATTGTGTATACATTTTATTTTATAATTCTTTAGAATATTTCTTTAATAACGGATACTATTAAATTTAATATTATTTATACTGCATACTGTTATTATCTTTGCTTAAATTTTCCATTATAATTAGTTTATTTTACAGTTGTCTCACGTAATTGCATTATGATTATCGCGTATTAGTTACTTTTTTCCTCTTATATTTAGGTACATAGTATGTACTTCTTACTTATTAATATATTTAAAATATAGCGATATTCCCCTCCTACTCACGAGTTATGTTACTCACGTAGAAGAGAAATACCATTGTAAATACTGTCACTTTCTTTATTGTAAAAAAAATATATTTATCTATTAAATAAAAAATAAATCTTCTTTAGTGAGTCCTATTTTCATTATGTCATAAGTGTACAGTCATCGTAGGAGAGTCAAAAAAGTAATGAATTATTCATTTTATGACTCATGTTTCTGTACGTAACTAAAGTGTACCCCACATATTATATTATAAATAATTTTTATTTTAAATTTTTATTTCCAACACCCACAGAGCTACTCTGGGCACTTATCTGCGGGTTCATTTTTATAAACTGACTTAATTTCGAGTAAACAATATAAAAAACTAAACAACAGAAAAATTGCATGACTCATAAAAGGTGTATGGATGGCCACCTAAATTATGTTATCTCTACTCGAAATCAATTATAATTTTATATTTTACTACTCGAGTTGCGAAAGCATAGAATATTATCGATTAAACTATTTACCTATACCCAATGCGGAAATCCGCAGAACCAGCGAACTACAAGACATAGTTAGATGAAGAGAAGGCTGGAGGGACCATGTCGAGAGAATGGAGCAGACGAGACTTCCCAGAGCCGTGATGCGCGGGATTCCAGAGGAGCGCCGACCGCCAAGGGACCACCAAAAAAGAAGAGAGAGCTGGACGTCCTCGTCACAAGACCAGGACTAACCTGTCAATACAGATCAAGATCTAACAAAAGAAGAAGAAGAAGACCTGTTGATGAGAGATTCTAATACATTCGAAACTCGAGTAGTAAAATTTGTGAAGAAATAAAAGTTTAACGTAGAGGATTTTATGATATTTTTTCATATCTAGTCAAGAGGCAACTTGCCAGACATTATATAAATACTTTATTTTACCAGAATCGCAGAGTAACCTAACAATTCCCAAAATAAATATTTCGGTGTACTCTAAGTTGAATTTTGTAATTAATTAAACACTTATCAAGCTATCCTTACTGCATAGGTAACTTAGCAATCCAATTCCAACAAAACGTGACTGGGCACAAATGACCGTGGTTCCTTCTTGATGTATTTCACAAAGACTTCTAGGAATTTTTTTTACAAATTGATTTAATAGGATAAAGCACTTTGAAAAAAACCTATTATATCCGATACACGTGTGATACCTGATCTGCGCGGAGTGTATTTTCTGATTTGAAAAAATATTAATTTATTCAGTAAAATAAATAAAATATAAGCAGGTGTTGTTACCTGCAAGCGTGAAGGTCACACGCGTGTGTGTAAGCGTATGGCGACGTCTGTCCGGCGAAAATGTTTAAATATCAGCAACGCGAGAGAGAGGGGGCTTACCATTTTGATTAGAGGTAATATCTAATAAGGTAACTTGTATGCAAAAAATGCCACCATTGTACCATCGTCTATTAGGTCGCGAGATCCTGTGATCCTTCATCCAACCCAAGGAGCTGATCTCGTTATCAGGTGATAAGACGTCACTAACCCAGCCAGGTTACCGATCAAGATACGATAACTGGAATAACTGGACTCAAACCAAAAAATCTACAAAACGCTTCGATCTTTACTGTCTTGGACCATTTAGGTACTGGTTGATTAATCCATCTTCATATAATCCTTTTCGTTTGTCATACCAGCTTAGTCTGGTGTAAAACATAGGCCGCTTTCCCTCCGAAGTCACCAAAAAGGTTTTCGCTTTCTTCATTTTGAACCATATAATACATTAGCTTCCTCGGAAAAGAAAATAATTGTTTTTACATATTAAATAATAACGATTAAGCGTAATAACTTTTTTCACACCGCCAAGAACACTATATAAAAAAAATCCACGAAGAGGAATAAATTTTAAAACCATCAAAAAAAAATTAACTATAGAAGTTCATAAACTAATTTTAACTCTTAAAAGACTGTGCTAAAAAAAAACTTTGGGGACGGTGGAGTAACACAGCGTTACCTGATTAAAAATCGGCATAGTTTTTAATATGTGATAAAATATACATAAATACGATACAGATAAGACTTTTAAAAGGTCCTTTATATAATTATGTAAGGTAAACATACATATTTGCATTATTTTAGTAAATTATTATAAAGTATGGCAAATCGAATTTACGTGCGCTTCCGCCGATGTTTCATTGGCAACTGAATACAACGAAGCGGTCGCCAGCTCGCTTCAGTCGCCTGCACTCCGTCTTTGTCTAACATATGTTACCCGACTCTACCGTACTCTTTCTATATTGTTTTGCTTTCGCCGAAACCCAAGCAACCGCCATCTCTGTCCTACATGAAATGTATGGTATTATCGTGCTCTTTCTTGCTCGATTTAACTACGATGTACAATATTCTGCTCTCTCTTGCACACTGGCCGAAAATACGAGTAATGAATAAATATTTTTTAATTAAAAAATCCGTACATTCCTAACAGTTTAATTTAATAATTTTGGTGTGAAAATGTCAATTCGATGATTACAAAAAATATGACGTTTTAGTTTTCGTAAATAAGGTAGATATTTCATATTTTGTATGACAGGTAGACCTACGTTACATCACCGACACACAGGAGTTAACGTCATCTAACTCTTTTAATCTATAAACCATGAAAAACCACACTGTATAACAATATTTAACTAGACTTTACACCATAAGTGTAGTCGCTCGAGTTACAATTATTGCATTTAGTGAAACAACGAAGACAGTTTTTCAATTTTGCCGCCAGGTAAAAGTAACCAACTGATTTGATGAGTTTTACCTGGACAGAATTATTGAATAAGTTCAAATGATGAGTTTTACCACTGAATAATTTTGAATAGAGAAGGAATATTTACTTTTTGATTTTCGCCTAGGATTGATTTTGATTTTGATTTTTGCCCAAAAGTGCATTTAGTGACTTTTACCTCTAAAGGGACGATATAAACTATAGACATTGTGATATATAGTTGAAGTCGCCTCATTTTGAGGACTCTCTTATGTCGGTACTTCTCACGCGTCTAATAGTGTAACTTCTACTACTCTCCTGTTGTACTATTTTATTTTTATTTATTTATTGATTTTTTTATTTTATTTTACGCTTCAACAGGCCAAGAGGTCCAATTACAGAAGCGAAAAACATCTCAAAATACCCAGGCTTGAGTAAATCACACAGATTAATTGTGACCTTACCGGAGATCTAACCCCGAAACCTCGGTGAGATAAGCCAGAGTCATGCCCACTGGGCTATATTTATCTTATTAAAATCACTTTCTCCGATAGCATCGATATTTTTAATATGATATATATGTATATGATAAATTGACACCGCAGTCTAATGCGGGAATACCTAAATGATAGAGTGCTCGCTTAACGTGTGAGAGATAACGAGAACTGTATAGAATACTCCGGAACGTTTACGAGAAATTTATTAACGACTTATTAATTATTTTAACAAATCTGTAAAGTCAGTGGCCACAAACTTCATTTAAACACTATTTCTTAATTCACACTATTTCGCAATCCGTCACTTTACTATCGCTTGCTGGAATATTCTGTTTGATTCTCCACGTAAATACTTTTCCCGATATCTGCTGCTTCGATGAATCTGCGCGTTGGTAACAATGCGGTCAGTTTTATCGCTGGTTATGTCGCGTTGGTTGAACGTCAAAACCGCAATAATGCGCCTCGGCACTGACTTTGCTTTTTATACAAAACATATTGGTTTTTCGAACCTCCAAAATTATCATATATATATTTCTAGTGTTTGCGATAATTCGATAGGTAATAACAATGTTGTAGGGCGTTCCAGAGGGTTTCATTGTGTTTTGTCTTCGACATAATATGAGAGATTCAGACAGTGCGCAATTCCTTCATGTTTACTATTTCGTTACAGTGTGTTGAATTTGAGTTATTTATTATACAACAGTAAAA
This sequence comes from Agrypnia vestita, assembly GCA_016648135.1. Taxonomy (NCBI): domain Eukaryota; kingdom Metazoa; phylum Arthropoda; class Insecta; order Trichoptera; family Phryganeidae; genus Agrypnia; species Agrypnia vestita. The sequence goes on from JADDOH010012787.1 coordinate 28,343, forward strand.
ACGACATTATCATGTCATGCCGACTTGAATACTATTTAATGGCGAATATTTTAATTCGTTTCTTTTATGTGCATACATTAAACAGGCGAACTTATGGGCGAAGCGGAAGACATCTAAAATTTTGCAAGAACGTCTATGTTTTTTAGTTTGTAAATAGGTTAACTACTACATTATGATAATCAGTTCTATTTCACACGCGTGAAGAGATAGCATGGCCATAAACCTGTCCTAAACCCAACTACGTTTACGTAAGTATATTGCACTGCATTAACAAAAATGTTAACATAAACAGTAAGGAAGCAAACCCCAGTCTCACACGTGTCAGACGGGCTTACTAACCACTGCACAATGGACGAATATAATTGAAACTTAGAAATAGAATTATTCATATATCTTCACAAATAATCCATTTAATAATAAAGCTCGTTACAAGGTCATGGTCCATTACTCTTCAAGATCTATAGATTTTAAGAATATGAGTGAAAATGTTAATAATACTTATAGATAAATATTACATTTATATATACAGGGTGTACCAAAGCTAGCAGTAGAAACTTGGCTGGTAGATTCCTGCCTACGTTATGAGTCTGCCTGAGTTTTAAATTTCTATCGCAGATGAGTGTATGTGATATTTAAGTAACATCTCATTTTCACCGCATAACATAACAAGTTAATATTTAATTGTTAGGTTCCTATACCCTTCTAATGATAATTATTATAATAAGGTTGATTTACGGTATTTTAAACCTTCTCGTCAGCGCATATCATCATATAATAAATGGGCGAGTGACATGAGAGCCATCTGTCACATCTGTGTGAACTTGTGTAATTTATATCATTTTGATCTCATTCCTCTCGTCTCTAAACAGAATCTGCGCCAGAATGTAGATCAATCTTAATAAATAGCCCTATTTTGTCCAATGGAATGTCTAAGATCGTGTAAAACTGCATTTCCTACGTCACGACGCGTGAAATTTGAAGAAGTCTGCCCGCGGGGGCCACTTAGGTGCAAAAGCCCGATCATTACTGCAGTAATATCATTTCTGTACCGGGTTTGTGGGGCATCTAGAAGCCGAACGCATTACTGATATAAACACACACATTACCTTCTGATTGCAAGGCTTTAATGGAATCCCATTGTTGGAATTATCAATGATTTTAGCGGTCGATCGTGACTCGGGTATTAGGCCTTATTGCAGAGCCGCGCAGCTTCGCCGGTAGAGCCACGATTCGTATCTGGGTTTGTGGCAGAAATCACTCGGATAGGCAACTCACTTTCAATTCATCACTGAAAATGTTTGTATTTATTTATTTATTTATTTATTTATTTTGTTTTGGGGAAAATTAACAGCAAAACAATCTTAAGAATATGAAATAATGGTTTTTACAATAATGCCAATTACAAATTTTCCACTGAATTTAAAAATTTACTATAATAGCGAGTGGAGCGGGTGGAGGGGAATGTGGGACGGGAGTAGAAGGGAAGACATAATGTACAAATTAGTTTGGGTGCGGTATTGTACAACAAATTAACGATTAGTGTAGATATTGTTTGTTTTATGTTTCTTATTGTTGCGTTGAAAATGTCAATGTGGTGATAGTTTGTGTTAAATGAATTTGTGGATCTGTACATAAAGGAGTTTTGTTTTAAGTTGGTCTTACAAAAGGGGAGATGAAAAGTAGGTGAATGTCTGTTATTGCGAGTTGGGATGTGGTAAGATATTCGTTGAAGAAGTTCCGGACTACCAACTAGATTGTGTGTTATTTTGAATAGCATCACCGCGTCAATATCCCGGGACCATAGATACGCGAGTGCAAGGAGAGATCGCAAACTCACACATTTATGAATTTTACGCTTGGAAAGGCAGATCACGTCTATATTCCTTGCCTTGGGCTTAGATGAGACATACGTAATTGAATCATTTATCACGTACTTTTGTGGGACTTCAAAAAATTACTAAACTAAAAAGTGTTGCTAAATGCTACATTAATCCGATCCCAAGGGAAGGGTGAATATCAAAAAGACAGGAATTTTCCCGGCAATTAAAAAATAAATGTTCAAGTTTTTTGTTTGTAACATTGTGGAAATACATTTTTAATATTTAAAAAATGAGGGTAAACACAACACTGTTTTATTCCACTATATTTATTTTGAATTGTTAGAACGTTTTCGGGATTTCTCCCATTGTCAATAACAACACGTTTACAACTAAATTAAAAATAATTCGAGACAGAATTTATAGAGATTGGGTGGGTGTAATGGTGGTGGGGCTCGGGGACGGGTTTAGAATGGATAGGAGTGAAGAGGTTATGGGCGGTATCTGGATGTTAATTATATTTTTATTATTTATTTTATTATTATTTATTTCTAAAATCTCCATGATGTCCATTCTTCTTCCTTTATTGCACCCATATAATAATTTCGAATCAAACTTATGTCCCTCCATTCCAGCATACTCTGCCATTTCTGAATTTAAACTAAAGTTGAAAATGGTTTAATTCATTCAGCCCCAAAAACTGCCTATCCTCAATTCGTTGGCAAAAAAAATTAACTCGAAAATCATCACAAACCCATTTAATATTTATGATGTCAATAGCGTTAGCTTTTTGGTAGGACATAATTACTAATTTTAATCAACTAAAAACTATGTGCAAACCACATGGAGTAACTTTACGTCTACCGGTTTCGATACAACCGTATTGTACAATCGAGGACCGCTCCATTTAAAAAAAATTAATGATGAGTTAGAAATATCTTACTTCTTCAAGAACAGCAAACAACTAGCTATTGAATTATCGAAATATTTCGAAGCCAATGGTCCCTTCATCAGAATAAAATGTATATTGTACTAAAAAATTATATTGGGAGCATAGACAATAATAAATTCAAAAAATAAATATATGGGGAATTAATTAAGTTAACTAATTAAGAAATAATATAAAAATCAGATTTAAAAGGATTTGGTTACTTATAAATATTACATTCACTATTGTAATATTCAAGGTACTCTCTTAATTTATTGTCGCAAGTCACACTGAATCGTTGCTGGGCACTTTATCCGTGGTTTCGCCGAAACATCATAACGAGCACTGTTCTTGCCGCGCGTCTGTCATGCACTTTTATACTCTCAATATTCGATAATTTTCGGATTTTTTTCCTTGTATTCCAGACACCACCAGCAATTTATAATTTATTAATTTATTTAATTATTTCCGTCCCGTATTGTTTGCGGACATATAGTCACCGACAAAAGTTAAAAGAAATTTACTATGGTGACATATTTTCATCAACTGATTTCTTCTTCTTCTTTTCTTTCTTGGCGTTTCAATAAACCAATAAACCACATTCTTCTAAGATTGAGAATTATTTAACAGCAAGGCAAAACAACACATTTTGCCTTGTTATATTATGTCGCTTACACATATTCTCACTTCAATCACGCGACAGCACATAAGTAATGGCCAGTGGACGAAGAATGAGATAAGAAGAGATATATCTCAGCACTGTGTACATCATCTAATGTGCCTTTGATCTGAAAATAAACTCAGAGATCAACTTGAGACTGGTAGAGAGCAACAAAATGTCAAACCCGCGTACGCGCCGTTCGAATTGGTAGCGAGGGCCGACGATAAATATCTACGAGACAAGATATGAGACTCGCAGAGCCGTGAATTAACTCCAAAGAATATTTTGGAAGCAAACTCCTAATCTCAAAGATTGTGTTAGGCGTCTGATACACATGCTTATTTAGTGGCACGTGAGCATGCGCAGTATCGACCTTGACAGTGGCATGCTTATTAGTGGCATGTGTGTACGCACATTGCTAGAAATGAGCATGCCACTGTCATTCACCATAGATAAGGGGTATCTTTGGAGCATGTGTGAACAGACTTGCTTATTATGAGCATGCTTATGTCATTCGCGGGCTTCGCGGCTAGTATTATCGATGCGATCTTCTCAGTCCGCGACAGATGAAACAAATATGGCGCGTTGGGGAGAGGATAAAACATTACTTTTCGTGACTTATTATAGGAATCACTCTGTGGAATACTCGGTCACCGTTGTGTAAAAATAATATAGTGAGAAATGATGTTTACGAAACTTTATTAATAGGCATGAATGATTCAAATCTTACAATAAAAATTATATAAACTAAAATCAAAAATGTGCGGATGGAAACTCGGGAACTTTTTTGATTTATTGGTTCACTTGAATTTTCTATTCCAATTTGCAAAGTTTCCATTTTGAACAAGAGCGTCTCTATTCTATGACAAGAGCATGCCACTAATAAGCATGTGTGTTTGATTGTTAGCTTCGCGCACGCTTATTTATGAGCATGCCACTAATAAGCATGCCAGTAATGAGCAAGTGTGTACAGTTGTTAGGGCATGCTTATTAGTGGCATGCTTATTAGCATGCCAGTAAAGAAGCATGTGTGTCTGTACCTTTACTCTCCTAAAAATCTCTTCCGTAAAAAATCTTACCTTACGACAAAGTACCGCCGAGTTCACCTTGACCCCGGTCAGCAGTGCTGCCTGGCCCGCATTCAAGTGCTGTGGTCAATCAAGCACTTGTTTTCTCTGCTCTTGAAACTTGAGTCACGATAAGTCAACGACCCTTATTTCCTAATATATTAGAGTGCTCATTGACTATCACGGATACTTGGGGTCAAATTCTGTCGAGAGAAAAATGCGTTTTAATCTCGATTTGTATCTATAATTGGTGAATTAGTTCAAGTTCAACTAACTAAAATGAGAATATAGACTGATGTCGAATAACAAATTTATTTATTTATGAAAAAATCTTAACAGTACAATATTTTACAATGATAAAAAGAAATGAATTATGAATACACCAATAACAGAGATTCACAATATAAAACAAACATAGTAAAAAATAAAACATTTAAAAAGAATGTTCTTAGGTTTTCAAGTCATTTTCATTGTCAAGACTGCGATAAAGTATACGTGGGACAAACGGCGCGTACAATTTCCAAAAGGGTCAACGGGCACAAACGGGCATGCAAACTCGGTCATCCAGAAAAATCAGCACTGGCTGAGCATTTTCTGGATAGCGGCCATCATTTTGCATTCGAACCAAAAATCCTTGGAAAGCCTAAGAGTCACCATGCGCGTCTTATCAAGGAAGCACTAGAAATCTACAAGCATCCGATAAACATTAATAGAGATGATGGTCTCAAATTAAAAACATCTTGGTATCCGGCGCTTCAAAGTCATTCTCGTCGCAGACTCCGCAGAGATAGTGATCAGACAACAGATGAATCATACATACAACACAATACAAACACATCGTGACTTCGGCACGGTATTGCAAGCCGATACTTAACCACAACACCAACATTCAAGACAACACATCAGCCCTGATGATGGACCCTGCAATGGGATCCGAAACGTCGGCCCGAAAGGTCGTAACAACACGGCATAATACCCCAGTAAACACAAACTTGAAGATTTAAAAAGAAGAAAAAGATCGACCGCTTCCGGACTTGTCGTCCAAGCTAGTATAATCAGTTTAAAATAAAAACTTTGTAACATAAGTAATTTATTACTACTATAGTTCCACTCACGCTAGGTATAAATATATTTTCGGATGATGAAGGAATTGCTTCTCTTGAAACTCTTGAATTATAAATAACTCGTATCTTGTGTGAATTACAAATTTATAATATTTTTTTTTTAAATAGAGACGTGAACGCGGAATACGTGTCACATTAATATTCTTACTTTTTTCAAATAAAGCTAATCGAACCCGCGACCTTTGGTTCACGAGGCGAGAGTCCCAACCATACTCTAATAAAAATAAATAAAAATTACATTTTAAATTAAAATTTCGTAAATGCCAACCTTTCAATGACATGACTAACTTAGAAACGAAAATAATATTCGCAACATGCCCTTTCGCTAACCGAAAATTTCAACGATATTTGCCGAAAATATCATTGAAATCGCAAACTGTCTCAACAGCGTTCCACCCTTTCTCGAAAAGGTAGTGTAAAATGTGGCATATATGTATTTGACGGGTTATGTGTGGTGTTTGGAAAGGATTTTCACGCGTCCAGAAAAATCCACTAGTGTTAGGATGTGGCGTATGTTCAGTGAGTGTCGCGTAAGTAGTGTGTATGAGATGAGTACGGCAGGGGCAAGTGTTGACAGATTGGTTCAAGCCATGTATTCACAAGGGGACAAATTGTCCCTCAACAACACGCGCGGCATAGAGTCTACGTGACGTTGCAACGTCGTGCACTGTTCCGCGACGTCGCGCACAACATAGCGCGGCATTTGTACGTGCCGTGGCAACGTTGCCATGCGCACGGTACCCGAGCGAGCTCACTGCAACATTACGCGGAGCGTCAGTACCACGTGGTATGTTTACAAGTGAATACGCATGCGCTGTATCTGTCAAGATGACAATGTGACGAAACGAAATTGTTCTTGAACTCATCGAGCTGTATCGATCGAAGATCGCATAGAATGTCAGTCCTTCTTTCTCTTTGCAGTAAATAATTTCGCATTCTCCTCTTTTTTCTCCTCTTACGTTTCGATAAACTCATTAACATAAACAGATACGCAGTTGTCATCATAACCTCATAGGGCGACATTTCCGCGACGTGTGGAAAACAATAATTATTTGCAAAAAGGACCTTGTTTTTAATAATATTCAATTTACTACAGTAAAACCTCGTTAATTTGAAATTGCGACCCGAAAAAAAATTTCCAATTGTGCGGAACCCCGTTTTCGCCAAATGAGATACCGCAGCTGTCATCACAACCTCATCGGGTGACATTTCCGCGACAAGATATGCGAGTCCCGGTGTGTACACGTCAAATGACCGCGTCATTGTCCCCGAAACATGAGCGTAGATGTTGATGCGACATGCCGAGCGGAATGTTTCGCGATTTGTCCCCTAGTGAATACATGGCTTCAGGGTGTAAATGATAGTCACGATTAAATGTTTAATGTGACAATTTAATGTACAGGAATGTCACTTGCGTATGCTACGGCGGCCGGCGAGAGAGTGGTTGTACCTGTGACCATCGCATCGCATCGAGCCCTGATTGGTGGATGTGGCTCGACGTGTACGGCTAGAACCATGGCGGCTCCCGACCGCCACATGTGTACGGTTTTCTAAGCGCTTTCTAATTTACTAACCCTCTTCAAGAGTTTTATTATGACAAATATCAATTTAACGTCAAAGCCAGTCGGATTATTAGGTCGACCACCCATTTTACGACGATAATCTATACACTATTCGTAATCTCGTCAACCTTCATTTTGAAAAGTATTCTTAACTGGTTGTCCAGCAATGTGAAGTTTGCTCCGAATCACTCGCGATCATTTTAAATGTGCGATGTGTCATCCCGTTTTCGAATTTTAAAAAAAAGTTTCCCCATAAGGGCCGGTTGTTTCAAGTTGGATTAAAGTAAGCGTTCTTTTAAAGCATAGATTTTTACGATCTCCACCAATCAGACGATCCGTTTTCGTAAAAATCTATGCTTTGATCGACCGCTTACTTTGATCGAACTTGAAACAACCGGGCCTAAGTATCAGGTTTAAGCATCAAACGAATTGTAATTATCTTACTTATCCAATACTAATTCATTCATCTTGACTCTTTATTGATAGCTCTTTAATATATCTCAAATGCATCCTGGCATTAAGTATGGTTTATCTTTACGTTCAGACCTAAAGAAATAAATTGTGGTTTAGCGTCGACTTCATAGAGCAGCATAGATGAGACGTAACATTTTTCTGACCCATCGATTTTTCCATTACCGATGTGAAGTATTTCAGAATGCGCATTTACATTGTTACAGTTTTTTTGTAAAAAGAGCTGTTTGTTCTTTGACCTGTCCATCAGATTACGATAAATACCTTAAATAAATTTAAGAAATGAATATTTTTTAAACCCAAGAAAATCATCACATAAATTAAGAATAAATATCAAATATACAAATTCCCAGTTTCCAAAAAAATAGATGAAACTCATTTACTTTTACTAAAACCTGTTTTTTTATCGGCGTGCAAAAGGCACAAGTGGTCCATCAACATAAATCTGTATTTTTCATTAAAAAAACACATTTTTTACCATAAACATGTCTCAATCATAATTAATACCTCACGCGTTCATAAATTTAATTCACATTTATGGTTTCTAATTTTCCGAAAATTATTTACACTTAATATGCCTTTCGGCAAGGTGAACATCTCAAAAAGGTCAACGACTCCTGGACATTTCGTAACCTGTATCGAAAGCATGGTTTTACGTAAATTTTATATACATCGTAGGTCGTAGGTCAATTAACCTTCCTTTAACTACATCATTAAACTTTTAAATATCAATAAGACTTCGTATGTTAATTTCACATTAATGTTTTCTAGTGCAGATAGAAATTAAATAACTAATCCGAGCTCGGATGTGTAATTATTTGTGCAATGTATATATATATATAATATATTTATTTTGTTAACTTACACGACAAACCAGCCTTAAAATGTATATAGCAAACCAGCATATACTTACGTACTTAATGCTTTAAGTATTTAATGCCTTTTTTTACGCTTCAACAGGCCTGGAGGCCCAATTACAGAAGCGAAATACACCACAAAACACCCAGGCTTGAGAAAATCACATAGATAAAATTGTGACCTCACCGGGAATCGAACCCGGAACCCTCGGTTTGGGAAGCCAGTGTCATACCCACAGCGCTACGAGGAGGCTTAAAATAAGTGATTAACTCACTGAAAAATAATGTAAAAAAAAACGTTCGTTAACAGAATGTATCAAAGAATAAAACAGTGCAAAAGTATACACCACAGTAGAAAAATACAATAAATAAACAAAAGTTTTGGAAAAACAAGTTTGCAATGTAGTACAGTAGATCCCCAAAATTACCACATTTGAAAACATTGAGAAATGAAACGTAGGAAAAACCCTTCAAACTATTGAAAATCAAGTGTTAAAAATGTATGTTTAAAAAGAATATTTAATTATAGGAAGAAAATTTTCAATTCATGAACATGTTTCGTACTGTAAATCATCTGAAAATATATATGACAGATAAGCATATTCATCACCATGCCTGTTTAATCTATTTATCAGCGAATTTACTATATAATTTGTATTTCTTAGCTAGGAAAGAAAAATTTTGTTTTGCCTGATAGACCTAACGTGAACATGTTCCATTTTTATTGAATTTGCTTCAGGACAATCTGATAAGCCTTTAAAAATTTATAATAAAAGATTTATTTTTTTATTTATTTAATTTATGGTACAAATATAGTTCTTATATATAACATATCAGATTAAACATTTTTTTTAAATACTTAGTAGTCATGTAGACCTCATCAGTGAAGAGAAGCTCTTGAGTCTGATGAGGGAGCCACAGTTCTTATTCCTTGTTATAATATATAGGTACATAGTGTATACAAGTTATTTATTAATACAGTAAAAAGGTAAATTAATAATGAAAGTATAGGAGTTATTTTGAAAAAAGCTATAAGTTTAAATGATTTATGAATTTAAGTTTGATTTTAAGAAAATTTTAATTTTTTTGATTTGCTCTGAGAGGTTACTGATGCATCGTATCTCGATAGGTAAGTTATTATAGTAATTAATGGCTTTATAAATATAGTGATGCTGCATTTGGGTTGTTTTACATTTAGCCATTATGAATTGGTCATTTCAATTTAGCCATTTTTCATTTCTAATAAGTTTGAATTATTCCTAGTTTTCTGTAAGGTTTTTTTCTTTACATATTTACGAAAACCTTACCAATCTCAAAATACTAGTCAAGTTTGTGTATTTATCTTCCCTTAGTAAATGAGAGCAGTCGCTTAGTAAATAACTGCGTCTGGATGACGTTATGTGTGATCTATCGCTACCTGTTACGGTCCGTGACACTTCTCGTGTATGTGGTGTTCTAGGAGTGGACTCTGCATCGATCTTTTAACCAGGACAACCCCTCGTGTCGGTGACCTTCGAGGAGACCTGATTCCTTACATAATCTTTCCATGATGTCTCATATCTAGTAACATGACCAAAATATCTGAGGATTCGGATCCGTATAGGATATTTTAATTGCCTTATAATCGAGGCATTTGTTCTGCTGGCTGACTAGGTGAGAGCAACATCTTGTTAAAAATACACAACCTAAATTATTTAATCAATTAATAAATTACCAAACCTATGATGTTTTAAAAAAGTAACCCATAAAAACGAAGTTTTTATTATACTTCATTTCTTTGTAAAATATAACAACAATTAAAGACGAATTAAAACATATAACATTACACTTAACTTACAGTAATTTAATATATTTCTAAAATGTCAAATATTTTGAGCTTTGATAAGACACTTCATGCTTTGAAGATTAAATTCTAAAAACATTTGTCAGTCAATTTAGATTTTCGACATTCGTAGTGAAGTACCTATTATGTACACCGACGGAGTGATTCAAATTTATAAAATACTCCGCGACGTTATCGGGCCGCTGTAATGAAACTTTTCTAGTGATTCCAATTTGAAAAAACCAATAAAATTTCTAAAAATCCGAAATTATACTATAATTATTAAAAAAATTTAACTAAAATTTGATAGATCTTCTTGATCGTCGCCACGAGTCTATTTGCCAAGTTTCAGCTCGATTGGATCACGGGAAAAGAGTTAAAAATCGACCCAAAGTTTTTTCACCTGGCAAGCCGGCAAGCAAGCAAGCAAGCAGACGCCACGAGTTAATATAAAGGGAGTAAAAACACTGTATTTTTTAAGTATTTCATTTCGAATGTGTTTTTTCCCCTTTTTATGTAGTTGACAACGCCTTAAACACAAAAGTACAAAAGCTTTAATTTTCTATTTTCTGTCCCCTTTCTATACTTGAAGCTGGTTGAGCAATACCAGGTTTGACATTTTATAAAAATCTTTCCAAAAGCATTTTTCTCCTCAATGTAACATTTTCTGGTCATTCCAGACAACGCAATTACGATTTGTTTTTGAAATTTTTCACATTCATCCATTTGGCAAAGATTTCAATGGTTAATGAAGTAGGGGCTTCCTTTATTGCTCCCCCTCCGAGACTGAAGAGAGTGTATCCATTTTACGAGAAGTATATCCGTAGAACGAGCGTTTCGCGTCCAAATAGAAAGAATATCTAGGTATTGATCAAACTTGTTGGACTTATTCCAAAGCGGACGAGATACCATTGAAAGTATCAAAGTCTTCATTTAATTAGCGATTTATCAATGAATGGTTAATTAACTATTCTACTAAAAAGTCACTAAAAACGAAATAGGCTTAACGTTATTAAACATTTTATTATTGCTGGGTAACACGTATTTTACATTCACTAAAATATTCCATCCAATTCTCGCTCGTTGTATTTATCGCATTTATTTTCAACGCCAATTAGGTACATAACTCGATTATTCCCTTTATTTACCACTTCCCAATTCACGATTCGCCACTGGGCGTCATCTCGTGCGTACTACGGCATATTTCGTACTGAACGAACTGTCAAAAACGATAACTCTTGCGCCGCAGCCTAGTTCCGTGTTTATAATCGAAAATGCTGATACTTTCGTACTTTCTAGATTATTCTAGTGTTTAGGAAAAGTTGCTTCTCGGTTGTACTAGATATTTCTAGACGTTTTACGAAGATTCTAGGTCATCCTAGATTGTTATAGGTCTTTCTCGATTCTTCAATGGTGTAGTGACATATTAGAAGGAATTCGAACAGTGCGCCATTCCTTTTGCTTACAATTCCGTGACAATAGTCTTCTGTCACTGTAACTGGTACTGTAAAAACCGGCACGACGTAGGTTTGGAGATCTCATTGCTGGGACAGGAATATTAAACATATTCAGCAGTGTGGTCTGCTGAAGCCTACATTGGTTTTCGTTCAAATTACGCGTGACGACGGCCTTGACTACTGCGCCGCGTCTAGAAATGGTTCACTAAAAAAAGACAACGTTGGCTAGACGTTATCCTATGTCTGCCGGCTGCTCTGCACGTCCAGCATCTTCAGCAGGCGGCTCCAAGGACATGATAAACTCGTTTCCTGTTGAAGAGAACCCGAACAGGCGGTGTTCTGTCTAATTACAGTCCGCGCCGCCGTTCTGCTCCAGCGACGGCGTCTCCCATGGAAGCATAGCTTCATTTTGCATGGTGCACCATTAAAACATCGTTACTCATACTCGCGCAGGCCTGTAATGCGTTTCGTATGTCTCAGTTACCCCATTAGAGGTCTGGCGGGCGTTGTGGGCCTGGCTCACCTGTAAAAGAGCAGTTTCTTTTCAGCTTAACGGTGATCAAGTCTGACATAATTTTATTTAAAGAGCATTTGCCTTTAGTAATTAAGCCAATGGCCTACCTTTGATGAGCCCTCATTAAAATGTCCCATCGATTTCAGTATTACATCATTTTAAATATTTACCTCAAGAATATAAGGAAACTATTTTTGCTTTTTATGTTGGAAAAGGTGGAAGTAATTGTAATGTATCAATCACTTGAGATCTTAAGTAATCATAGTTTTAAAGATTTTTTAATCATTTTATACAATATGATCATCGTTCAACTTTGTGCTTGAATGATTTACTCTTAAATAATGTCGGTTCTAAATAAGATAACTTAGAATCGTTAAAAATATGTAAAAGAAGAAATATCTTTATATCTTTCACCGTATTATCTTGAAAATGTTTCCAATGATTTTCTATATTTTAAATCAATTTTCCATACCATTTATCATACTATTTTTTTTTAAATTAAATACTGTGTTACCAGAACTTATTTTGAAAACAGAAAATAAATCTTTGTTCGGTGTTTGCTTATTTTTTTTTAATCTTAAAGTGGGTAATACAATAATTTTTATATTTCCTAATATACCTGTACGGCATAAGATATAATTTATATAAAATCATCCTTATTAAGGAAATGGTATTTTCCAAAACCGGTTGGTTTTAAAAATTTAACTTTATTGGTTAAAAACAAAGATAATTACAAATTTGAATAGTATTATGTCATTTGCTAGGAAATATTATTGCATCGGTTTTGGCAGTATTTAAGAACACCCAACTGCTTTTGAAAAATACAAAAAGAAACTTCACTGATTAATCGAAGAGGACTCATCTTGCTTCACGATAATTTTCATCATGTCAATTATCACGATAACTATTACACAATAACTAAGGCATAAAATAGAGTAGCATAATAAAATATCTTCAAATTATTGTAGGACTGTAATCTGCGTAAGTTTTATTCTTTAGATACGCAACAGTTATTAATCGTAATACAAAAAATAATTATTAAAACGATTCTCAAAAACCCTATGACTATCCTATTGTAAATATATTTCAAGAATTTAATGTAGGTACCATCACTCACAAAAATATACAAAACAAACTCCCTATGCCAAATTTACAAAGATTATTTTATAAATAAATCTCACCCTTAGACTGTGTAAGTAATAGATACAGAACAAAGGGACAAATAAAGATACCAACCTTAAGAACCACCAATGGCACAACAACATTATATGTACATACTTAGGAGTTAAATGGTACAATACATTGTTGTCGCAAAACAATTTTCAAGAAAGGAACATTCCAAAACACGAACAGTTTTAGACAGAAGTCAAATACTTGATTTAGGACAACGATGTATTGCAACATTGCCCCCATATCTCAAATGGTTTCTGTATAAAAAATTACCACTTCTAAATGGTTTCTGCTTTTATACTCTAATTTGGCTTGAAAATACTCCTCCCATAAGCTCGAGCTTTGGCTCGTATTATGGGGAGTATAATATCTTTAAAATGTTATAACATGGATTAATTTAATATAAAAAACATTATTTTGAATCCATTGTATAAATAAATATAATAAATAAAAGTAAAATAATATAAATAATCCGATAATTAATTGGCAAAAACACGTAAAATCAAATGGCTGCAAGTTTTGTTCTGCAGACGCAAATAAGTTAGTAATTAATTTATAATTGAGCAGCTGTTAATTAGTGGTGGAATTCCATTTCGATGATTTAATGAAAACATTTTCTTACTTTTTACACTATTTATTGTTTATAACAGTATCGGTTTCAGCCTATCATGGTCGTCTTCGGGCTGCTACATTATTATCTTTAATTTGAGTACAGGGGTGTTTAACAGCCAATCTATTTAATGTTTATAAAGTAATTAATGTTTAATTCTTCTACACACAAAGTATAAATTATTTTCTCTATTGGGTTAGTAATTTATTAGCAAAAAATGCACAGAATTAAATTATTTTAAAATTGATTTATTGAAAAGTTGTGATTTGTGCAATCTGAAGGTTAAAATCGTCCATTATTTTTGGAATGTCCTAATATATATTAACAATCAAGGTTTTGTTGTTGATACGGGATGTTGAAAGTGTTTTCTGACACAGGCGGTTAAATCATTACGAAAGAAGTACTAATTTACATGTCTGATTTTAAAAATTATTCATAAAAAATTCAATTTCACGAAGATGTCTCAAAAATATATATTTCTTAACACAAGCCAAGAAAATCACTGAAATGAAAAACATCACAATTGAGCTTGAGTAAATCTTCTTCTTCTTCTTCTTCTTCTTCTTCTTCTTCTTCGTCTTCTTCTTCTTCTTCTTCTTCTTCTTCTTCTTCTTCTTCTTCTTCTCCTTCTTCTTCTTCTTCTTCTTCTTCTTCTTCTTCTTCTTCTTCTTCTTCTTGTTCTTCTTGTTCTTCTTGTTCTTCTTCTTCTTCTTCTTCTTCTTCTTCTTCTTCTTCTTCTTCTTCTTCTTCTTCTTCTTCTTCTTCTTCTTCTTCTTCTTCGCTGGCTATCATGACTTTGTTTACTGGTACCCGGTATAGCTCTAAAGTAGACTGGCCAAACCACTGTTTTACATTTTTCAGCCATATTCAGTTCTTCTTCTTCCAGGGCAATTTTTTTTTTATAAAAAAAATAGAGATGCGAACACGGAATACGTGTCATATCAACAGTCTTACTATTTTCAAACTAAGCAAAACGCTCGTGCTATGAAAATAGGACTAACTTGCTGGTCTGGAGTGAGGTTCGAACCCGCGACCTTTGGATCACAAGGCGAGAGTCCTGATCATTAGACCGTAACAGGGTACTCCCTGCATTATGGGGTTCAATATCTCGTACTTCTCTGAATGTCTCATCCCTTGTCGAAGAAATTGAAGTTTTTGGATTTTTTGTTTATCTCTCTTACTCTGCACATTAGCCTCACGGAACCCGCCCACGAGGAACATCTCCCAAAAAAATGGATAGTTAGAAGTCCACCTCACAGAAGGTGGACGCTATCCCCTGGAGAACAGGCCACATGGGTGTTTTAAAGGCAAATGAAGTAAAAGAAAAAGGGTTTCTATTGGTTTCTTTTCTTTATTTATCCGAACCATAGCATCTTCATGCGTAACTCTGTCCACACAGCTAATTTTGAGTATTCTTCTGTAGACTGTTTCAAGTCGTCCTATCAATTTAGTTAATCACGTAAGCGTGTTGAGACCTCACGGGGAATCGAACCCGGAACCCTCGGTGTGAGAAGTCAGCGTCATGCCCACTCGGCTACGAGGGCCGCTAATTTGTGATTTACTTCTACGTCATTGTTCGTTAATTCTTCTTCTTGGCTTCGCTCTATTGAGAGCTCGGAGGGCAGTGTGATCAAGGAGACGTGACTAATTATTGTGGATGACGCGAGGATGATGTATGACCACCTTTTCCGGTCCATGTCATTTCTTGTGCATTCTCTGTGTCGCTCTGTCCTCTGAGAGTTGCTCATTTTTTGATTCATCAGTGCACTCTTTATTGTTGTTTTCTATTTTTAATAATCTAGTAACTCTTTTAATAAAATATCTTGTATTGTATTTATTTATTTATTTATTTTGTTTCGGGGAAAATTAACAGCAAAACAACAAACTTAAAAATATGAAATAATGGTTTTTACAATCATGCCAATTACAAATTTTCCACTGAATATAAAAATTTACTTTAACTTACTTAAATAGCGAGTGGAGAGGGTGGAGGGGAATGTGGTACGGGAGTAGAAGGGAAGATATAATGTACAAATTAGTTTGGGTGCGGTAGTGTAGATATTGTTTGTTTTATGTTTCTTATTGTCGCGTTGAAAATGTCAATGTGGTGATAGTTTGTGTTAAATTTGTGGATCTGTACATAAAGGAGTTTTGTTTTGAGTTAGTCTTACAAAAGGGGAGATGAAAAGTAGGTGAATGTCTGTTATTGCGAGTTGGGATGTGGTAAGATATTCGTTGAAGAAGTTCCGGACTATCAACTAGATTGTGTGTTATTTTGAATAGCATCACCGCGTCAGCTACGTTTCTTCGACGAGTTAGGGTCTGCATGTTAAAAAACTTCGCAGAGTCTTCATTGCTTATATGAGATCTAAATGAACGGAGTATTAACGATATATAACGTAATATGAAATATTACGTTATATATCAACACATCACTTGTCTAAGACCACTAATGAGTTTAGGAGTTTAGGGTGATTATACAAACCAAAGCATAAGAAAACAATTTTTATTAATCAATTAGAAAAGACATACAGAAAAAATCAAATTAACGAAAAAATATTTAAATGCCACCGGGAATGGAACCACGGACCTCACGTTCTATCCGGCAACGGCGCGTTATCCATTTCGCCATGGCACTCAGGTAGCTTAACGAAAATTTTTCAACCTTATATGCAGTCTTTTTTTAATTGATTAACATTTTTATTCCATTTTTAAAGCAGTCAACTTTTTTATAATGCAATACTCACGAATACCTTAAATAATAATAATAATACCTTAATACAAAGCATAAGAGTAAAATTAATTATCTAGAGGGTGGAGTTATGTTTGGTGAGAGGAGGTTAGCTGTTAGCTAGAGGTGGGGTTTGAGTTAACGGGAATAATGTAGAGAGCGGTGAAGAATTTTTAAATATTATGTTATTGATTAGAGTTTTATTAGAATTTAATTTTTTTGTATTTATAAATTTTCGAGATTGTTCATTATTGGGCCTTTATATTTAATAAGGTGTAATAATTTAAGTGTATAGGAATGGAAAGAATGATTGTTGTTAATAATGTGGTTAGCAAATTCTGAAAAATAATTACTAACAAGACCGCGACGATGTTATTTTATTCTTATCATAAGATTTCTCGCGGTTTGACCGACGTTTTTCATATTGCAGTCACCACATGCGATTTCATATACCTACTCCGCTTTTTTCTAAAAAGTTTACTTTTGATTTTGAGTTATCTAAAATTTTTCCTAAATTGTTGTATGTGTAATATGCGGGTTGTATATGGGAAGGTAAGATGTGGGAGATTTTCTGGGTTAGCGAACCTGTATATAGGATTTTGCGCCAAGATTTATCTGCAGTTGTCGAAACTAGTCGTGTATTTCTAAACTCATTAGTGGTATAACAGTTCGGCCACTTTATGATGGCACTTTTGACGTTTAGACTTACATGAAGTTTCGTAATTAATGACAGCTAAACATTGGAGGACAAATGCTATACTTTATTGTGCGAACGCCAGAGTAGTGATGTCCATCAACATTAAATATGGAATGAACGAAATGATTCAAAATTTAAATATAGGATATTGATTGCCTGTATAATATGCGTAGAATACGCAGAATAAGTATCCAAAATAACACAACAAATCTGACAGATCGATTGTACCCTCTAAATATGATCTTTTCCTATGGCTTTATTAGAGGGCAAAAAAAACGGCTACAAAACAATAAAAGACGGATCAGACCGGGTGATGTTTTTTTGGCTCTTTTTCTCTCATGTGTCGCCATATTGTTTAAACTGAGTAAGCTCTATTTTAAATCGCATCGGAATATGGGCACCAAGTAATACGATTACCGCCTTACCATTGCGAATACAACGCAATTGAATTGATATGGGCTCAAATCAAGGGATATGCAGCAAGGCATAATACAGAACCTCCATTTACGACATCAAAAATATTAAAATTATTAGAAGAAGCTTGTCAACGTACAACTCAAACAGACTGGGCTAATGTAGTGAATAGAACCGTGCGACGAATAAAGGAAGATTACGAAAGAGATATTAGAATCGATAATATTTTAGATAATGATATTATAATTAATTTAGGAAATGATAGCAGCGACGATAGTTCAATGGAGAGTGATAGTAATGGGGATGAATCAGATTGAAACATTCAAGTAAATATTTTTATCTAAGAAAAATGTGTTTAATTATTCTTCTATAACCTTTTTTATGTACAAAGACTTTCTCAACTCACACCGTGCGACGAATTTTTTTTTCGACTGAATTTTTTCGTTAATGATTTTAAGTGTGTCACAACACTATTACGATCTGTCAAAAATGCCATCTTACGATGGCTCGAGTATAGACAAGTGATATATTTATACATAATTAAGTTAACGCCAATTCAATAAATTGTATTGCGTTTACGTTTTTCACTCATCCTAATTTTAAAATAATTTGAAAACGATACTAAGAAATATATTGAAGGAAAACAGCAATTTACCTAGAAAATTATAATCATTATAAATATAAAAGAACTTTACATAAATTCGATACACATATCACACACTTTATTATAAACAAGACTAAAAATTTAATTTTTCGCCAAATCATGTCATGTTTAGTTAATTTATTTGTTAATTATTTACTAATTATTAATAAAGCTAATAATTCCTTTATTTGTTGAATTTCGGAAAAATTCACTAGTGTAGTAAAAAAAACTGTTTAGACGCATTTTATTAAGCTGTACTGTATGTTTCTTTCAATATATACAGGGTGTACCAGAGCTAGCAGCAGATACTTGGCCGGTAGATTTCTGCCTATTATGTGAGTCTAAAATGTTCAAGCAACCATGACCTAATCAATATCAATAGTTATGGAAATACGCAATATCAAAATTTGCGTTTTTTTTGTAATGTTTCTGATTTATTTTTTGAAAAAAGTTGAACTATCATTACAGCAACTTATGTAGATTATGAAAAATTCATACACTTTAGTGCAAGTCGAATAAAATGATAAAAACCTTGCGAAAATCGTAAAAAAAAAATTACAAGGTTTTTATCATTTTATTTAAGTTTTATTGAAACAAATGAATTTTTCATAATCGATATATGTCACTGTAATGATAGTTTAACTTTTTGCAAAAAATAAGTCAGAAATATTGAAAAAAATGCAATATTTGATACCGCATACCTCCATAACTATTGATATAGTTGCTTGAACATTTTAGACTCCTAAAATAGGCAGGAATCTACCGGTCAAGTTTCTGCTGCTAGCTCTGGTACTTACACCCTGTTTAATATACGACATTCCCAGTTTTCGTTTAATCTGAATCCCAGGCCGACTACTTTATCTACTTTTTGGGGTCTAATTCCATCTACTTTATAGAGCCACGATCCGTTTTGTGTCGTTTGCTTAAAATCGCGTATTTTATCATTTTTTCACGTTTCATGGCTGTGGGAGGAATTAATGAAAACGCTGGAATTTAATAACAGATTTATTCATTACTGATTAATTAATTAATCAAACGCACAAAGTCACTAAACACTATTTGACTTAACGCTATTATTTAAATTAAACTATTTCGTAAATTTATTAGTGTATTATTCGCTCCGGTCTATTTCGCTACGTAAGAACTTTCTAGATTATTATTTTATTTTTATTTTTATTTATTTATCTTCATCTTGTTACATGACATAGGAGATGGAGCCACTCATCTCACTAGGAAGAGCCTGTGCCGAGATGAGCAGCTGAACAATATAGTGAGAACAAAAAATAATAAAGATATAAAACAAAATACTATGTAACTATAAGATTAATTAATTAATTAATTGAGTATATAAATAAGATGTGGATAAGAAGAATAGTATATATTGTATAATACAAAAGCAATAGTGAAAGTAAAGTAATATATATAAAAAATCATATGCACGGATAGTAACAAATTGTTAAAAAGTATATTTAGGTATCTACCTATATAAGAAAATTAAATGAATGTGGCAATGCTGGCTGTAATGTGATAGAATAAAGAAAGGAGTGCTGAGATGGTTTGGTCATGTGGAACGTATGAACGAGGAAGGCAACAGAAATAGAGATAAAAAATCGCGAAAGACCTGGCACGATCAGATACAACAAGTATTTGAGGATGGCCCCGTTAAAAGCCGCAACAACCGTAGAACTTGTATGAGAAGATGTATGAATGTGGCCGAAGCAAAAGTGGTGTGCCAGGATAGAAGAGTGTGGCGATCAATCATCTCTGCCTACCCCTGCGGGGAAACGGCATGATGGTTAGTTAGTTAGTTAAATGAATGTTTGTGTATATTAAATAGTGATAAGAAATGAAGTTTAATGAGCAATAAATTATGACCTGTTTTCGGCAGTTGGGTATTTGTGCAAATGTAGGTGATATGTCTTCTCGAATAGTGTTGTGTAAAAAGTTAAGAGTAGGGTGTCCACACTGACTATGACGGAATGGACCCCCAAAGACATTTGGATATCATTTCCATCAGTCTGCATAACACCCTTAACCATTTTTTTTAAAGTGACAGGGTGTTTGCACCCTTAATATTTTCGGGAAGAGCATTGAAGAACAAAGGAGCCTTGTAAAAAAAACGTCTTTGTCCAAACACTATCTTGCTTATTATTAGCTGTCGAATTATCGCTCGGTTGGCCACACTTGTCCGCACCTCGCGGCTGCCTTCGCTTCTGTTATCGCTGTCAAACGTGCTAAAAATATCGCTACTCCCGCGCGCGACCTATTTATATCTGGCTATGCTGATATCGAACCCTCTAGGCGTTCCTAGTGTTTAGGAGAACTTTCTCGTGGCTTCCAGGCTCTTATAGATGTTTCTCGTTGCTTACGCTAGGCCGTTCTAGAAATTTCGATAGTGTTGTTGTGACATGTGACAGAAGCGCGCAATTCTTTTTAGCCTCGTTACAATATTTCCATATAAATCAAGATATCAAATAACCATATACTTCAAATTATTGATGGATTTGGCATAAGCATTTTAAAGATTATTCATGGTGATCATTTAATTGGGTGAAAAACATTAACTTTGTACGTCTACATAAATTTAATAATATTTTTATATTTTACTACTTAAGTTTCGAGGGTAACAGAATCTCTCATCGACTATATCAATTTATAATGCGCTGTTTTTTTTATAAATTTAACCTCAAGAGCGCTTTACACAAAAATTGGTTGGTCCTACACTAGAATTTAAAATTTAACATTGCGAACTTATGGGAATGATTTCTCAAAAATGTATGCTTTGAGTCTTTCTTAAACACTGTTTCTGATGCGCATCATTTCTCATTTTAATTTCATCACGTTCAATACTAATATAACAGTTCAATACTTCAACTGTAGATAAGAGATTCTGTTCCTATCTTACAATTGACTATCTTACTTTCTTCGGTGTAAGTCTGTCCAGATTCAAAAAATCTCTGATTAGATAGTCCAGATCTTGTCTCATCTTGTTAGTACTTTTCATTTGTCCTTGCTTTTGTTTCAAATTCCTATAACTTTTATTCTGATGTATTTTATGTTGTTCATGTATGTATTATATTTTATTGGACTATGTCCGTTCTTTCTTCTTTTGGTGTCATGTCAGGTCCCCCCAACGTTGACTATCACCCGAGAGAAAGCGTCCCTGTCCTGAGCAGCATGAAACAGCTCTCCAACACTTCTTATGCCCGTCCAGTCGCGTATATTGCGGAGCCAGGAAATTTGTCTCCTTCCAACACCTCTACGACCCTCTATCTTGCCCATAAGAATCAGGTGGAGCAATTCATATTTTTCTCCTCTGAGCACATGACCCAAATACGATACCTTTCGGATTTTGATATTTGTCAGCAACTCTCTATTCACTCTAGCTCTTTGAAGAACTCTTGTGTTGCTGACCATATCCGTCCAGGGTATCCGGAGCATTCTCCACATGTATCCACATTTCGAACGCCTCCAGCCGGTTCATGCTACTCACTTTGAGGGTCCACGATTCCACTCCGTACAGCAGGACTGACCATATATAACATTTGACCAGTCGCTGTCGAAGTTTCAGGTTAAGATTGTCATCGCCGAATATCTGCCTCATTTTGTTAAAAGCAGCTCGCGTGGTTCAATTCTGCATTTGACTTCGGTTTCTGGGTCGAGTTCTTCCGCTAGGATACTTCCAAGGTATTTAAACTTTGTCACTCTCTCTATACCAGCCCCATTCAATGTGAGGCGTGCTCCCGTGTGATCTTGCCTACTAAACACAATGAACTTTGTTTTACTCAACTTTTACTTTACTGTCCGTTAATTTTAATAAATAAATAGTAAAACATAAAAATATAATTTTACTCTCGTAGAGGTAACAAAATTAATATTTTTTATCTAATTTAATGTATAACTATATGTTTCATATGCCTTAACTAATCGTGTCAGTAATATTAATATGGATTTCACTTAAATTTAAGGGTTATCTACCTAACAAAGATCGTTTAGCTATTCTTATTTATAAACCATATTATTTCTGATTCATAGAGAGCCTCCTCAATAATTTTCATAAATAAAAATACATTTAATATTTTTTTAAGCACACGGATTTTTCCCTGAGCCCGCCCTTACTATAAGTGCATCATATCACTAAGAATTTAATTATCAATAAAGAAACTGATTTACAACCCTTTATCCTTAGTGTTATGATTGTAAATCTAACCCTTGAGTACTAAAAAATTAATTTCCCGGTAAGGTGATTATTTTAATCAATTTTTTAAAACACACATTAATTAAATTTAATAGACGATATGAAGTTGTTGTAAAATAAAAATATTCAATCAACTTTTTAATAACAAGCAAACTATTAACGTTTTACTTTTAATTAACAACTTGAGTGTTAATAAAAAGTGAATGTGTTGTTAAGATTACATAAAAAATAACAAGTTTTATAATATACGTAGTTTTTAAATTTATCAAGTATTTTATTGGTGGTTAGTAAATTACTGTAGTAAATTAAGTCAGTCGAAGTTCGATAAGGCGAATATTAAGACGACCAACCGTACATCCGTGAAAAATTATAGGGAGGCATAAATTAATGGTTCTCGTCTTGGCTAAGTCCTGCTTTTACAATGCGAAGTTTATACAGTATATTTTGACGGGCCACGGAGAAGCGATGGTGGCTATGTCGTCTAGTCGCCGCGCTGCCGTCTGCGCGTTCGAGGTTCAAGTCCCGTGAATTCCAGGTTTTTGCGGACTTACGGGACAAACGGACAACGAAAATATTATATTTAGATAAATAGAATTATAAAAATTTTGTATTTTTAGCCTTACTATGTATAATCCACTATATACCAATGCACTAAATGATCCATACAATAAAGTATACTATAATAATAAATCAGCTATCGGGAGATCGCCTCGATAAAGAGGAGATCATGATAGTATTGAAAAAGAAAAAATATAAAATCACCCGTTATTCGTTAAATTTACTTGGTTGGATATATTTTTAAACATATCTAAATAATATACATATATAAAATCAAAGGTTTCTATGTACTTATACATGTAAAATTACAATCCGTTTTTCATTTTTAAAAATACGATCTGACTCTAAAATGTGGTTAGAAATTCATTAAAATTGTTATAAAGCTAATTCATTAATCTTTTATACATTGACTCTTTCCCAACACCGCAAAAACATGCTGATTTTTTAATTTCGCGGGATGTATGAGTTCAACTGTCACATTTTTCTTTGTTGTTGTACATTTGTGCCTGATCTATATCGACATTGGTAGCGATATTGAATATTTATTTTATTTTTGGCTACTACAAAAGTTTGGTGCACTCGGTGATTTTTTACTTGTGGAAAAGATTAAACAATTTTTTCTTTTAATTTCCGGCCAAAAGCAACACCGATGCCTCGCCCTTCATTTCCTTCATCATCCTTTAATGCTTTTTTTCTTCTTCCCGAAGAAGAAAAAAAGCATTAAAGGATGATGTTTTGCCAACAATAAGAAGTCAAAAACAGAATCGCTGAAGAGGCTAAAAGCTGTATGGATAATTGTATTCCATGAGTGCTTCAAAGATTGAAAAAAACACTGGCACAGGTACATTTTGTCTGATGTTAGCCACTTTAAAGTAGATAAACCTAATATTGATAAATAAATAAAGAAATTTGAGAAAAACGAAAATTCTGAGTTATTTTGATCAATTCTATGTATACGGTAACTTATAACGGTATAGCCACTTTAAAGTAGATAAACCTAATATTGATAAATAAATAAAGAAATTTGAGAAAAACGAAAATTCTGAGTTATTTTGATCAATTCTATGTATACGGTAACTTATAACGGTATAGCCACTTTAAAGTAGATAAACCTAATATTGATAAATAAATAAAGAAATTTGAGAAAAACGAAAATTCTGAGTTATTTTGATCAATTCTATGTATACGGTAACTTATAACGGTATAGCCACTTTAAAGTAGATAAACCTAATATTGATAAATAAATAAAGAAATTTGAGAAAAACGAAAATTCTGAGTTATTTTGATCAATTCTATGTATACGGTAACAATATTTTCACGTGTCGTGGCTGCGGGAGGAGTTAATGAAACTGCTGAAATTTAATAACGGATTTATTAATTACTGATTAATTGATTAATCAAACGTACAAAGTCACTTAACACAATTTAACTTAACGCTATCATTTAAACTAAACTATTTCGTAAAAGTATCACTCGTAAATAGACACTTTTTACGCTATATTCACTATTCACTATAACATTCCATCTAATTTTCGCACGTATTAATCGCTTCGGTTTATTCGCTACGAAAGAACTTTTCCAGATTATTTGCTGTCAAATTATCGCTCGCTTGGCCACCCTGGCTTTCGCAGCTCGCGGCTCTTTCGCTGTCAAGCGCGCCAAAAACAACAACTCTGTTACTCCCGCGCGCGGTCCTATTTATATCTCGCTAATGCTGATATCGAACCCTCTAGGCGTTCCTAGTGTTTAGGAGAACTTTCTCGTGGCTTCCTGGCTTTTACAAATGTTTCAACAAAGTTTTAGATGCTTCCCGAAAGCCCTAGAACAACCCTAGACCGTGTGATTCTTCGATAGTGTTGTTGTGACATGTGACAGAAGTTCGCAATTCTTTTTAGCCTCGTTAAAAATAACATAAGACAGTTAAAATAATAATATAGTTAAAAGTTACAATAATAATAGTTAAAAGGTAATAATACTCATAATACAGAAAAACATGAGACAGATAAAATAATAATACAGTAGGTACAAATAATAATAGTTAAAGGTAAAATAATAATACAGAAAAATTTATTGTCCATTTCCATTTCGCTGATATGTAAACAATTGTATCAGCTTTGTCCTATACAGTTATACTATCAGAAAAAATGTCATGAAATAGGAATATATTTAAACTGTTTTTTGTGTGGCCTTTTTTTGCATACAACCGAAAATCCAATAATTCTCACGGGCCACGTATTCAACCAAATTCAAAAACAAATGTTATAACGTGATTTTGTTTTAAAAAATATTTTTAATTTTTAGTTTATTGTTTTATAATGAAAAGTGGTACTTTTAAATTGATGTTGTTTTATGATTGTTTTAGTATAAGAAATTTGAAAACCATAATGGTATTTTGTTACACTGATATGCTAAAGTATGATTTTTAATGCTTACTGTGTGTACTATGAATTATGAGAGTAAAAAACTTTGAACCATTTATTCAATTGTAAAGATTTCTGTTACACTCGGAATATATCTATGCTCGAGCCATCGTAAGATGGCATTTTTGACAGATCGTAATAGTGTTGTGACACACTTAAAATCATTAACGAAAAAATTCAGTCGAAAAAAAAATTCGTCGGACGGTGTGAGTTGAGAAAGTCTTTGTACATAAAAAAGATTATAGAAGAATAATAACACACATTTTTCTTAGATAAAAATATTTACTTGAATGTTTCAATCTGATTCATCCCCATTACTATCACTCTCCACTGAACTATCGTCGCTGCTATCATTTCCTAAATTAATTATAATATCATTATCTAAAATATTATCGATTCTAATATCTCTTTCGTAATCTTCCTTTATTCGTCGCACGGTTCTATTCACTACATTAGCCCAGTCTGATCCGTCTTTCATTGTTTTGTAGCCGTTTTCTTTGCCCTCTAATAAAGCCATAGAAAAAGATCATATTTAGAGGGCACAATCGATCTGTCAGATTTGTTGTGTTATTTTAGATACTTATTCTGCGTATTCTACGCATATTATACAGGTAATCATTATCCTATAACATTTTGAATCATTTCGTTCATTCCATATTTAATGTTGATGGACATCACTACTCTGGCGTTCGCGCAATAAAGTATAGCATTTGTCCTCCAATGTTTAGCTGTCATTAATTACGAAACTTCATGTAAGTCTAAACGTCAAAAGTGCCATCATAGAGTGGCCGTACTGTAATTTTTATTGTAGAATAAAAATATATTAAGTATAAAAGGGTGGGCGCCTAAATATCGTAAAGTCGTGTGGAAATCTAGCCCACATTAACAATCAGCCGTTTAACTGTCAGCTTGTCTTGTACATTGTCATTACATTTAAGTGAAATTTAAAGCAACTTGTAATTTTATCAATCGTGTAATACGCCTCGAGACCAGATTATTTTAAGTGCAAATACATTTTTTAGTTTAAATTAGTAGGCAGGTATGGAGAAGTAGAACAAAACCATCACCAAACTATGAATTCTAAATAAGACTAATTTCTGTAATTTTATCAAGGTCCCATTATTTATTTAATATTATTCCGGTATCAATTTTGATTCGAGGGAAATTCGATACTTCAAAACACCGACTGTATAGGTCAGAAATTCCACTACTGCTTTGTTTATTTATATCTTATATATGTTTTTTATTTATTATAGATGTTTATTATATAGGAAAAAGTATTTATTTTTAACAATGAATATAACAATTTGTATTAATTAAAATTAAATATAGATATAATGTCCTCAAACAGCAATCGTATGCTGGTATAAGGGGACAGGAAATAAAGTAGAATAAGTAGGTACACATATTAAATATAAGCACATTGACTTGTCAAACAGTTATCTCCTCCCCAACACGAGTCCCTTCAGCTGTTTATTGAATAGTTCTATACTATTTAATTCCTTTATGGAATTGGGAATTCCATTATAGAAATCGATCGCAGTGTATAGGAAACCATATCTCTCTCTTTTAGTCCGCGGTATATAACTTCTTATATAGTCTCTTGTTCTTGTGTACTGTCTATGTACGTCACTGTTCTGGTAAAGGATGATATTCGTTTTTAATAATTTATTCTTTATTTTATAAGTCATCTTTATCTTTTCCACATATATCAGATCTTCTAGGTTAAGCATGCCGGTGATTTTGTACAAGTCAGTATTCTTTATTTATTCTTAAAACCATACTTGTAACATTTCACATGGACAAGGTAAATTTTAATCGTACATAACAAACACGGGTTACAAGGCCGGCAAATGCAATTAATTTCGAGGTACCTAAAAGGAAAACGTCTTTTGGGCAAACACAATATAATTTCACTGCCCCGCTTGTTTTTAACAAATTACCTAATGAAACTAAAGAAATAACTCTACACAAACCTTTTAAACATCGTATTACTAAGTTTATAAAAATATCAGGTAGAAGGTACGCTGAGGAAGTGATCCGCCCTTGACCTCTGAATTGGCAAAAACTGTTTTATGTTGTAAATTTAAAGTATACTCTAACATAATATTTATTTTTGTAACTACTTAAATTCTTATATTAATTTTGTACGTATATTTACTTTTCTTTTTCTTTTCTTTTAGATTTAGGTGTTCCTATGATTTACTTTATTATTATTGATCTACTTTCATTCTCACGTTCATACATTCTTTAATTGTCATTTGTTAATATTACGTACATGTCATATGAGAATAACTGCCACAGAACACCTGGAGTGGCAGTTATTAGTAATTTGTATTAATAAATGTAAATAAACAATAAAATAAACAAATAAATAAATAAACAACTGACGAACCTTTCAGCATATCGTTGCGTCTGATTCACAATGCAAGCGCCGATGGACGCCAGGTTTAGCTTATAAATAATATCGTTGTTAATAATGACATTCGCTATATGTCTGGTTGTCCGATGTCTATAGGAAAGGGAGAATTTATGAGCTTGCTTTGATACTTTCAACAAGAAATTATGCTCAATTTGTTTGACGATTGTGCGGGCCGAAGTGGCAATTAGCTTCCGAGGCTACGAGTTTATCTCATCGTCAGTTTTCAATCATCATCTGCTAATAGGAATCCTAGATATGCAATTTTATTAACTGCCTCAAAGGAGTAATTTCCGGCAGTAAGCGAGGGAAATTGACTAGTGTGCTGGTATGTTCTTCGCACTGAAAAGATATACGTTATTGACAGATGTGATTCATCTGTTGAAATCAAATACTGTATTGAGAAAGCTGGTAAAGCGTTTATCTGCGATGTTCTGCAGCCGTGATCTCAACCCTTGAATTACGCATGAAAATTATCAGATGTTATCTATCAGTAGGTGCATATAGTAACCTGAAGATGCAGTGGTTAAGTCATATCACAGTACGTACTTTATTTCCAAACCACTCTAAAATTACATTTTTTTAAACAAAATTAACATAAATCACACAAAACTTTCAAAATTGAATTTTTATCTTAATACTTGCTGTCCAGAAACACCAAGATATTAGTGTACAAAATGCTTACTAGGCCAGTGCTCACGTATGCAGCTGAGACGTGGGTACTAACTGGGGAACGAGCAAGCACTGGACGTTTTTGAAAGAAAAATTTTGAGGCGTATCTTCGGACCGGTTCTGGAAAATGGTCTTTGGCGCAGACGTTACAACAATGAGCTCTATACTCTGTTTAAGGAGCTAAACGTCGCAAAATCTATAAAACTGGATAAATTTTGGTGGCTGGGTCATGGATACTAACTAAGGCGAATAAGCGAGCATTTTACGTTTTTTAAAGAAACATTTTGAGGCGTATCTTCGGACCAGTTCTAGAAAATGGACTTTGGCCCAGACGTTACAACAATGATCTATATAATCTGTTTAAGGAGCTAAACGTCACAAAATCTACAAAACTGGATAGATTTCGGTGGCTGGGTCATGTGGAGAGAATGACCAAGCGTCAAGCACCAAAGACCCTGCTGAACTCAAGGCCAATAGCCAAAAGCCAAAATTAAGATGGAGCCACAACGTCCTGAAAGACATCTCTGCCTTGGAGCTTCTGAACTGGAGAGAGCTGGCACCAAACCGAGATGAGAGGAGGAAGATTCTTGAGGAGGCTAACACCCACCAGAGGTTGTAGAGCCAACAGTGATGATGATAAGATTTTTTTACGATATAGTATTTGATATCCATTAATGCTACAAAAATGCAAATAAATTAGAAGTAGATAATTGATGGTTTTGGCGCTTACATTGTAGGGAATCATAATGATCATCATCTCGTGAGAAATTCAGATTTTCTCGAAACTATTTGTGAAAAAATTAAAATGAGTGTTATAAATTCAAGTAGAGATAACGTAGTAAATATGTATAAATAAATATTTTAAATTATCTGAAGTTAGAAGTACATTGTCGATTTTGAGAAATTATGAAAATTATAATTTTATACAGTGATTTTCCGCTCTATACGATTTATAGAGGTGTTTGAAAAACAACTGGTATTAAAAAGTGAGCACGCTAGGGTCAGACTAGGGATTTGCGACTAGGTAAATTATTTTTCATATTATTTTATTTACCTTGTCTGCTTTATTTTTAAATATTTTCTCTTAAGTTTCGATTTTTTATTTTTGCACTGTATTTCTTAATCTTACCTTATCTCAATTTTTTATACATTCTTTCATATAAGTAAATTTTTTGGTGAATCAATAATTCCTCCACCAGAAGCCGTAACAGCCAAAAGTTGCTGTTGAAAAGATAAGAGACAGGAAGAAGCAGAAGAAGAAATCTCCATTATCTACTGCCATTGTTCCATATCTGAAATTCACGAAATTAAATGTAAACCGTGACAACTGTTGCGAATACATTTTTGACTTTTTTTGTGCGCAAAAGTCATTTTGTCCAAAATTAACGCCAACTACCAACAGTTCTTTTTGCCACAATGATTGACACACAAAGTGAGACGTACAGAAGTTACGACTGTACACTATTGATTCTTTTTCGAGTTCTTGTTTTTTGTGTTGGCAAGTGTGGCGAACCTCGGAAAAACTGTCCACTTTCCTCTGCCGATTTAAGTTTTTAGGTAAAGATTAACAGAAGCGTCTCGATTGAGTTGGACGCAAATAAAAGTTTCTTTACATTGATGCAGCGCATTGGAGTGATGTATCGTTTTTATTTTAAAAGCGAATTAGGTGGATATGCGATCTTTGGAATCTGAAAGTACATTTTTACATTTATAAAAAGACAATTATTTGTATAAAATCACTATTTATTAAATAATCAACGTGTTTCGGGGCCGATGGTCCCTCCTTCCGGGTGCAATGTATAATAAAAATTAAAATTGGAAGTATAGACATTAACAAAACAAAAATTAAGTAAACGGGAGTTACGTAATAACTAATTAGAAATCAATGTGAACAAATTTGAAAAGTAATTATTTTCAAAATGGATTTGGTTATTTATAATATTAATAAAACGATTAATTAAATGGGAAATACTTTAACAATACTTTTATATGTATGTTCTGAGAACATCATTACTGAATTTTGTCCACAAAAGAATAATCGTTAATTAAAAAAAAATGTTGAAATCTCACAGAGAAAAAGCTATTTTTATGGGGAACGTGTATGGAAGTCTTTATAGGGTAGCCCGGGGCTTATGACCTGTATGGGCTAGCTTAAGTGATATAATAATATAACCAATTTCACCATAAGATTTACTGTTTGTAATGTGATCACTTAAGCAAGCTCAAACAGCTACCCCATAAAAATTTCCATACAAGTTTCCTATATAAATAGATCTTTTTTTATGGTATATCTTTAATTTATCTTACAATAATCTTTGAAAATAATTTCTTAATCGAGACGATCGCCAGATGGAGCCAGTAGTCCGTCTATCTATTTGAAAATAAAAGCGAAATTAAACTATTATCCGAAAGAATATTATGATATAAATAACTTTGAACAATATGAAACAAAAAAAGATCACAATCTTTAAGTTCGTTCTTAGTGTGTCAAAAAATAGCCTAGTTTAAATAAGTAGCGTAGGGCTAAATAGCTTACGCGTGATGCGCCCCTGAGGTGAAATTTGTACATAAATGGCGGTTTATAAATGACCCATTATTAGTATTATCTTATTATTACTATCGGTGAGAAAAAGGCTCCGTTACATTTGTAATACGTTTTATTCTATAATAAAAAATAAATTTAATACATAAGAATTGCCCTAATTCTTACAACCACTCGGTTAGAAGGTTCATTTTATATGTAGAGTATTTATTAATGGCAATAAACTTTTATGTGTTTATATCAGCTTGTACAAAGCCACCATACGTAAAAAAGTGTACCACACATTAAAAGTTATGGTCAAGGAAAGTACTAACCTGAGATATTTATCTCGTTATTATTTATAGCAAAATCCAAACGGAAATTGGTTTTCCATTGCAATATGAACACTTTTTAAATTAAAAAATGTTATATGCTCCATAAAATAACCAGGAACATTCTTGTTCCTTTTAAAGTGTTGAAAAGTCATCAAACTTCTTCTTCAAGTGCTTGTCCGGTTATCGAACTTTAGCGATCATCATTTATATGCATCAGCTCCAAGAAATCCTTCCCGAACTATTAATGTCCTTTGATTCTACATCCAGTATATCCCTTTGATGGAGGATGTGATATTTTTCTGAATATCTCCCCGAAGATATGGCTAAAATGAAGGAATTTACGGGTTTTTATTGTTTTCAGGATGAATTTTTCTTTCCAAAAGTTTGGTTTCACATGATCAAAGATCTCAGATGTCTGAAAACAACGACGAAATTAAGCAGAATATGTCAGAAGATGTGTATCCAAGTATTCTAGTGTACTTTGTAACATTCCTGTAATGGTACATGCACGAATGTGCTGCCATCTCTTAACATAATTTTTCTCGAAATCCTTAAGTATGGATAGAACAGAAGTTTTCTTCTATGATGATTTATATTTAAAAGCAACGCCATCTATGGATATACTTTATCAAGTTCCTCTTTATATTTACTTTTTATATACCTTTTTATGAATATTCGAACCGTGAAGTGTGACTCACCACAGACCCAGGGCCGTTCTACATGCAAAAGCTCCCGTATCGGCCCTACACTTTCGCCATCTAGTTGGGCAATTTTTTAATGCTAAAGCAGTTTCTTCCCTACGCCGCTGACAACGCAAAAGCACTCGTGCGACGCGGCAAGGAAACTGCACTAAGCACTTCACTGTCTCTGGGGTGCGTTACGAAATCAATTTATTCAAAGAAAATAGCAGTAAATAAAAATAAAAACACAAGTAAATAACAAAACATAAACAAAAGCAGATAAATACAAAAAAATAAAATAACAAAGCATAAATATTAACTTTGTTCTGAAAAATTACAAACAAAAGCAGATAAATACAAAAAAATAAAATAACAAAGCATAAATATTAACTTTGTTCTGAAAAATTACAACTTCACAAATATGAATGTGTTCTTGAATACATAAATATCAAACATCTGAAGTATCAGAAAATAACAAAGAATGAATATAAGTAAAGCAAACAAATAATGTTACAGTTAAAAGCATATATTCGAACATAATATATATATTCGAACAAAAACATATTTATTTACAACGACTTTCACGTAGTCATTGAAATCCTAATACCATTTCTCTTCACATTACACGGTACAAAAAATAGGCGATATATTATTAAATTCGAAACATATTATCCTCCGTAGCTCTAACGACGCCGAATCGACACCAAAAACTTTTTTCAAATCTCCGATTCGCCAGAATCCCATTAAGTACGTTGAATTCAAATTCCATACAAATCAATTTGGGCTGTTTCCGATCTAATTTTCCACGCCATTACGCCGACGAGACAGCGGCGGCCGCCATGCTTCTTTTAATTGAAAATAGCGCCGCTGCGGTGAAAAAGTGTACCACGCGTTTGATTACAACCATAGATAACATAAGAATAAAACGCGCGCAGCTGGCAACACCGACCGCAAAGTGCTCCGGAGCGGTTTCCAAATATGAATTGTTTCCCACCTCCGTAGGAACCGGGCCGCCAACGTCGGCTGCGTTTACAGCGCCCATAGACAAAAACATGTGGGGAAATGAGTCGGACAAAACCGCAACTTACCATAAAGTGATTACATCTTGTTATTAGCGGAATAATGATACTGTTTATATTTATTATCATTGTGGACTAGCCCAATTGCCCCTCGCATGATATAAATGTATAACATTTGCAATACTTGTTTTGAAGCATGCACATTGTGCATATATTGTTGCTAATTTATTTATCGTTTACTCTAAGATCCTGTACAGGATTTGACATGGGCAGTCAACAAAACAGAGAGTAGATTAGAGTACTTAGACAAAGTATATTCATTGATGCAGTTGCTATTAATTATAAATCATTTATAGAAGACTGTTTCTGTTCTGTCAATCTGTCACGAGAGTCTAAAATAATAGGAACTTCACATAATCGTCTTTTGAACATTCTAGATGAATTAAGAATTTTTATTTATTTATTTTATTTATTTGTTTATTTACTTTTTTTAATACAAGTTACTAATAACTGCCACAATAGGTAAAAACCTGTTCTGTGGCAGTTATTCTCATATGATATTTATGTAATATAAACAAATGACAATTAAAAAAATATAAGCATATAGATCAATAATAATAAAGTAAATCATAGGAATACCTAAATCTAAAAGAAAAAAAAGAAAAGAAAATATACATACAAAATTAAGATAAGAATTTAAGTAGTTACAAAAATAAATATTATATTAAAATATACTTCAAATTATATAAATAAGTTTTTGCCAATTCAGAGGTCAAGGGCGGATCACTTCTTCAGCATACCTTCTAACTGATATTTTTATAAACTTACTAATACGATGTTTAAAAGGTTTATGTAGAGTTATTTCTTTAGTTTCATTAGGTAACTTGTTAAAAACAAGCGGGACAGTGAAATTAAATTGTCTTTGCCCAAAAGACGTTTTCCTTTTAGGTACCTCGAAATTAATTGTATTTGCCAGCCTTGTTACCCGTGTTTGTAGTGTACGATTAAAATTTACCTTGTCCTTGTGGAATTTTATAAGTATGGTTTCAAGGTATAATTGTCTCGGGTCAAGAACGTTAAATATTCCAAACAAATCATCTTAAATCAATTAACTAAACTATTCTCGAAGAAACCATTTCTCCAAAATATGCGAGAAAGTTCTGGAACACGACTTTTTAAATTCCGAATCAGTCCTAAGTCACAGATAAAGCGAAATACCAGCGAGTGCCTAACGGGTGTTCGGAAATAACACGTATCACGTATCGCATCAATATTCTTACTATTCTCAAACTAAGCTAAAAGCCTGTACTTTGAAAACAAGATCAACTTTCTGATGTCCAGGAGTGGGGCTCGAACAACCGACCACCAGATCACTAGACGAGCATCATGACTATTACACAAACAATGATTGAGCAACGACATGATTGAGCAGATTCAAAAGAAATTCTTGCGCTACTTATACATGCGCAGAACAGGAGAATATCCTACGTTCATGAACCATGAAGTGCTGCTGAGGGAATGCAACTACCGCAGCCTCGAGTCGTGCAGACAGGAGGGCCTAGCAATTTTGGGGGTTAAATTTTAAGAAATATAATTGATGCCCCATACCTCCTAGAGAATTATGCCCTGTTCGTACCAAATAATTATTTGCGAAATCGAGGTCACGCGTCATGTCTCAAATACATAGTAGTACCAGATTTACGGTTAAAGAAGGACTACGAATACCGAAGGTCATAAATAAATATGGACAAAGAACATTAAAATATGTCATACCAAAAATATTAAATAAAATCCCATGTCGTGTCAAAATGGATATTAATAAAAAAGGGCAAAATACAGAATTAATGAATATGTTATTAAATAAAAGAGACTTATTTTGATTTTGGTAATTTTTGTATTGTTTCTTGTATTGTTGTATTGTATTGTTGATTTGTATTTGAGTTTATAAGATCTATTTTTTTTATTTATTTTTTTTTTATTTTTTTATTAGAGACACTAACAGGATAATGGGTACATGATACTCAGATAATAAACATTATAGTGAAGACTATGCCCATTATCCCAATTACAAGTGTCTTCGGCACGCTCTAGTAACATGTATTTTTGTAATTAATTATATTTTACATGTACATTTATGTATATTATATATTTGTGTTTGAGTGTAGTGCGATTAGTATTTAATGGATCTATAGGTTCATGTCGTCGTTAAGAAAATGGATGTTGTGTATGAGTGAGTTTTTAAACGAAGATAACGTGTCTGCAAGAATTATTAATTAATATGAATGTATTTCTGGTAACTACAATTTATTTATATATGTATGTATTGATGCACCTACAGATAAATATCAATGTGATGTTTTGTGGTTCTGAGATGTAAAAAAAAAAAAAATGCATAACGGGCGAAATGAATAAGCATCATTACGCATAATGTGCAACTCCTAAATGAACTGAGCGATCATTTCAATGTATTTAATGATAGCATTGAAAGCATCAAACGGCGGACCGCCTCCATATAGGTACTCACTCCAAGTTATGTATAACTTGCATTGCAAATGGAGCAATCTGTAATGCAATTAAAAAAAACAAGCTACCCAACTGACACCAGGTACAGGAAGAAGAAGAACCTCTGCTCGAGGTTGCTCTTCTCTGTTGTTAGGAATCCTTGAGTTATTCAACATCGGTGATGGAACACCCTGTATAACACATATTTACACGCTCGGAAATCACCGATTACTTCCGAAGATTAGCGAAGACCTTTTGATTTACGACTGCAGGCGTCGGGGGAGACGTACGGAAAATTGTATGGAAATTTGTATTGGAAATAATTTAATAATTCGTTGTTTACAAGCACGTCATATAAATATTCAATTGAAGGGTAATCACACGCAGAAATTAAGGAAGCGGTTTATTAAATTCATATAAATGTAAAAGATATCTATTTTGTTAAATATTGGTATACCAATATTTATCAGTATTATACGCAAATCATCCTTATAGGAAGATTAGTTAGGTTAGAGGTTATTCTTTCACTGTAACATATATATATTATAGTAAAGGTTTTCACGGGTGTTAGAAATGTTAGTATTAATTTCTTTGGGGATTACCCGCGTCAAAATCTGGTCCTCAGAAGGACCATTCGTCAACAGACGTTTTGCCTGAATCACAACAGGCATCTTCAGGGTGTCTTGTTAATAAATTTCCGCCACGAGGGGCAGTGCGAGCACGTCCGTTCGTATCGGAAGCTTATTACCAAGTGAGGTCTGGCAAGTCAAAATCTAAATTTGGGTACTTTGGTTATTACTGGCCTGAATGGTTTTACATATACATATATATATATATATGTATATGTAAAACCATATATTAATACAAATCGATTTGCAACCCTGTCCGATCAATAAGATGTCCAAGCCCATTTAACACCAAATATTACAATACCAATGAGATTCCGTAGTACAATTAACCTTGATATATGATAATATCTTCATGATAATAAGATACATTAAACAAGATTTATGATTCAGTTTAAAAACGAAATTTCAGCACATATTTAATAGTCATTTGTACGTATAGTGTATGTTTAATAATCCATATTCTCAATATTCGCTTCCGTCGAGGACTGTTGCATGTACTAGACTAGACCTTGGTATCCATGCACTCTATGCCTGTGTGATGATTTAAATTATATCTCGAACAACTTGTAAATTTATGTTAATAATTTTCTAGCATTTATAACTTCTCAAACAAAAAAACAGTATAAATATATTTATACTGTACTTAAATATCACATTAGAATAATGATCGATCTATGAATAATTTCTTAGTTAAAATATATTATGGCATATTTTGTTACCTACATATCGTACCTCGAGCGCAAAACTATCATCATCATTCTAAAAATATCATTCTTAACTTAAGAATGTAACATATTGTATATTGTTTGCATTTACTTATGTATTTAAATAGTGTGACTTTCCTTCTTCTTCTGCTTCATCTAGGACTGCGTCCTGTCGTTGCTCGGAGCCTGTTCCTGGGATACAGATGTCCTGCTATCTCGTCATCTTTTATGCGGTATTCCTGGGAGTCTGGTACCAGACGGCAGCTTGTTCGCTGCTATGCTCACTACACTCTCAGTACAAGCTCTCTCCACATGATCTCTCCAGTAACGTCTTCTAGATCTTCCCCATCGGACAATATCCTCGACGTCGCAAGTCCTTCGTATTTCGGAATTCCTCACTCGGTCTCGGATTGTCAGTCCCGCAATGGGTCGGAGAGTCTTCATCTCAGTTGTTCTTAGCAGATTTTTAGTTCTGGTAGTGTCAGCCCTTGTCTCGATACCGTACGTCATGATTGGGCGGACACAGGTCTTATATATTTTCACTTTGCTCTCCCAAATATTGTTTAACAAAACAATCAAAATTCATTTATTTGTATTGCAGTCATTTTTATTTAAATTGAGTGCAAGAATATCCCTTCTAAAATATGAAAATATATTAAAAACAATAATGATATTTTGTTATAATATTTTAAGTATGCATGTTCAAATTTTTCAAGAACACAATACTGGATTTTATCCCTACGGGACATCATTAAGCAAGATATATTATAGGTACTCATAGAGACGAAACAATTTAAAAAAAATAGTTTCATCTCTATACTACGTCTATAATATATCTTGATATTTTGTCATGTTGATGTGTAAAAGTATCACTTTTAATTAACGTTTAAGTAATATTTAAATTAAAAGAAAAAAAATTAAGCCCCATTATTTCAGAATATGATGGACTTGTACTCGGTACGCGGTAGGTATGTATATATGCACTTCAATATATTTTACATTCCTTTTGTGTAAACATTTTCATTCCTCATAAACTCGGGACAGAGCTAAGAGCTGCTAAATTTCTTAAAAAGAATAGTACAATATACAATTATACCTATAAGGGAAGGCGTGCCTGATACGTGGAACGACATGTGAAATGTCGCGTTTGGGAGAGGAAATTTATTTCTCCCCGGAGATAAGCTCCGGGGGCAAGTGAAATTGTGCAGGTAAAAAAACGGCGTAAGACTGTTCGTTCATTATGATGCGCTCATAATGAGAGTGTAATGGGGACTTGATATGATGTTGTCTTCTTCGGTTTTCAGCTCGTAATATATACCCTCTCAGTGTCACTTGCGCAAGGGTGCTTATGCTGTAATATTTTCATTCCAGAATCGGGTCTCTAATCATAATCAATTAACCTACTTGTCTCTTACCCGAATTATTTTGACACTTTTGCAACTCGGAATTGGGTCAAGTATGCACAATATTGAAATCGTATGGAGTTAACGTGAATCATCTCCCTACATATCCAATTATTTAATCAATTAACCTACTTGTCTCTTACCCGAATTATTTTGACAACTCGGAATTGGGTCAAGTATGCACAATACTGAAATCATATGGAGTCAACGTGAATCATCTCCCTACATATCCAATTATTCTCTCTACATCTCCCTACATATCAAATACGCTGAGCCGGACATGTCCAGAGAATGCCTCCTCCAAGGTACCCTCATACGGCATTGTACAAGAAACCCGAGGAAATTTCTACTACACGTAAGACCTCGAAAAAGATGGATGGAGTGATTATGTTGGTAGCGACGAAAGAAAATTGGGTATAAGACGTGATGATGATAATTTCATGACATATTGTTACTAAATTATACTTCAATGTAACACCAGGACAATCTATAGGGTGTTAAATGACCTGTTGATCATCATTGTACTAAAAATCAATTATTTTTACTGCTTACGTATTCTCAATCTGCGATAAATATGTCAGTCATGTATGAATGTACCCGCAATATTTCTAGGCAATTTCAGTGTAGGTTATCCGCTGATTTATTGAATAGGGCCAATAAGGTATAGCGGACAGTGCTTGCATCTATAAACATTGATTATTCCTTCGCTGATGCGCCATTAATCACCCCTCGCGGCCCATCATGCGATGATAGGCGGCGATAAGTGAGCCCAGGAACCTTTGTTTATCTGCAAGCATCTCACCACACGGCCGCCAGGCAGCTCCTAGTCTATTTTTATGACCTTTTTACTTAGTATGGTGGTGCATTTAGCAGTTAGTATGGAATCGAAAGATAAAAACGAGAGATTACTTGAAAATTCATTTTCGAATTTGCCAACCACCTCATGGAAAATAATCATAAATTTGACCCAAAAATAGGGGTGAAAATATTAAATACTAATAATAAAGGTTTAAAATTGAATCATTTAGAAATTTTTACATTAGGGAGGCGGTGAATAATAGAGTACCTCTCATTAATAACCAAATTAATTTTCCGTAGAACCCTTTGTTTAATTAAACGTTCACAAAATATGTGGTAACACCCACTTTACACCCCGCCCCCTCTCACTCTCTCTCGTTAGATTCCTGAATTGTTCAGTAGGCTATAATCAGTGCATGCTTGTCTCTGACAAGATTAACACGCATGTGATCAATATTGGTGATAGTTTAACAATACTATGGTTGGGGTGTATAGTGTTGTGAATATAATAGTGTAGTGTTGGTCCTGACGAAGAGACGGGTACTTCTCGAAACCGGTAGACCGTAAATCTGGTAATGGTTTTTACTAATTTTACTAACATTCTGTTATTATGTCTAACCACAAAGTGAATGCTTTAAATATTAATAATATAAATAAAATAAATGTGTATTACTCGTAAAAAATTAACACATTTTTTAAAAGAGATTGTGAACATTATTTACCCTATGAACAAACTGTGAAATACAAATAGGCCCAAGTCAATGAGTTTGTATATTTGGGAAATGTGTTCCATAGAAGAGGGAAGGTTGAGAAAGATATCGAAAGGATGGTAACTGCGAGAAATAAGGTGAATGGTGCTATGAATGCAACAATTTCTAATAGGAATACTTCTGAGGCAAGACTAGCAGTATATTCTGGTACCAACACTGATGTATGGAAGTGAAGCCTGGAGCTGACAAAAGAGGAACTAAATGAGACTGGATGCAGTTGAGATGAAATCACTCAGAAAATTTGTGACAAATTCATTTATGATAGAGTAAAGAAAGAAGGAATTTGGAAAGAGTGCAAAGCTGACCTTAAAGAGCTAAAAGGGTCGCCCTAATTTGGGTATGTTGAGCTAATGAATGAGGAAAGAATGGTAAGAAAGATATATGATAAGAAAGATATATGATGAAAGATATAAGAAAGATATATAAGAAAGTAAGAAAGAATATATAAAGATATATAAAAGATATATAAAGATAAAGTATTGATAGCACCAGGAAGAGAGTGTGGCCGTGGATGACGTGGCATGACCAGATTAACAATATACTGGAAAATGGTTCTGCTAGAAGCATCAACGATTGTCGAACTTGCATGCAAAAATAGTTTGGGGCATTTATTTTTCTAAATTATACCTACAGCCGGAAATGAGCCGTACAGCCCTGTGCTACTCCCGCCATCTTTTTACCGTATTCCGTCATTGGTCGTTCAACCAACTATAATCATTTCATTTCGCCTGTAATCTAATGTGCAATTAATTTGAGTGTCAATAGACTGGGAGCATATTACTTTTTTACTCATTAATAGTGCTTATCTCTTACTTGCTTGCCATATGTCATATTCATTGAATAAAATTTAGTGAAAATCTCCTAAAAATGCTTCGATTTGTCAATCGGTCGTAGAACATAATAATTGCTGATAAGGAGTGACAATGAGTACGGTAAATCCAATTCAGTTCTTACAACTCTGAAAACATCTATAAAAGTTATCCCCAAACCCTCAGTTTTCACAGGACAAGGACACAAGGATGCAGGGACAGATGAAATATTCAATAAATTCTATGTTTTCCTTATAGCCACCGTAACTATGCTTTTTCGTAAATGTCAATAAGGGTTCTACTTTGAGACATTCTCTTATTTGAGTATTTTTTATTCTGTCCCTTCTGGTAACTCCTACTGTTTTTTAAGGTTTAATTAATTGTCTCGGGTCAAGAACGTTAAATATTCCAGACAAATCATCGGAAGGAAACATAGATTTCTTGGTGATTATACGCATGATGCATTTTTGTGATTTTACTATTACTCTCTTTCTTTTAACTCGTAGCGTCTGCTTGCTTGCTTGTCTGACAAAAAACTAGATTTTAACCCCTTTCCCGTGATCGAATCGAGCTGAAACTTTACAGAAAGAATCGTGGCGACGATAAAAATGATCTAACAAATTTTCGTTAAAAAAATTTGATAATTATAGTATAATTTTGGATTTTTCTAAATTTTTAATGTCTTCTTCAAATTGAAATCATTATAAATGAGTAATTAGCCCGGCGCGTGTATAGACACGAAACCTGATTCAAAGCGAAAGGGAGTATTGTAAATACTTGGTTTCTATGGGTTAGTTTTTTAGCATTCAATTTGCGACTCATTATTGTGTTTCATTTTTCTTCAGATCCAAGCAATGGATCGAACACACTAATATAAAATAGCGATGCGTACGAGAGACGTGTCACATCAATATTCCTACAATTTTCTAAATAAGTTAAATGTGTTATGAAAATTCTGATTAACTAACTTGTTTACTTCTTTATTTATTTATTTATTAAGGACATCATCAGGTTATCTTACCACATCCCAACTCGCAATAACAGACATTCACCTACTTTTCATCTCCCCTTTTGTAAGACCAACTCAAAACAAAACTCCTTTATGTACAGATCCACAAATTCATTTAACACTAACTATCACCACATTGACATTTTCAACGCAACAATAAGAAACATAAAACAAACTACCGCACCCAAACTAATTTGTACATTATATCTTCCCTTCTACTCCCATCCCACATTCCCCTCCACCCTCTTCACTCGCTATTAAAGTAAGTTAAAGTAAATTTTTATATTCAGTGGAAAATTTGTAATTGGTAAAAACAATTATTTCATATTTTTAAGATTGTTATTTTGCTGTTAATTTTCCCCAAAACAAAATAAATAAATAAAAAATCAGGTTACACATGAATATTAAATAGTACAGAGACCGTCTTATTAGTTTCCACAGAATTATCAAGTAATCTATTAAAATATTGTAAAGAGGCTAAAAAGAATTACGCACAGCTGTCAAGTGACAGTTGCTTGGAATTGTCTCAACACTTTCAAAATATCCAGAACGGCCTAGCGTAATCTACGGCTTTCGGGAAGTATCGAGAAACATCTATAAAAGCCTGGAAGCCACGGGAAAGATCTCCTAAATATTGGAAACGCCTAGAAGGTTCAATACCAATATGGGCCAGATATAAAAAGATGGTTGTTGTTTTAGCGCGCTTGACAGCGAAAGCAAAACGAAGGCGGCC
Organism: Agrypnia vestita; assembly: GCA_016648135.1. NCBI lineage: Eukaryota > Metazoa > Arthropoda > Insecta > Trichoptera > Phryganeidae > Agrypnia > Agrypnia vestita. The sequence continues at coordinate 71,067 of JADDOH010012787.1, forward strand.
GCGGGCTGCGGAGGCCAGGGTGACCAACTGAACGATAATTCAACGGCGAATAATCTACAAAAGTTCTTACGTAGCGAAATAAACCGAATACATACGGAAACTGAATGGAATATTCTAGTGAATATTGAATAAAGTGTTGAAGCCATAACTAAGTGTCTCTTTTCTATTGATAAGTTATGAAATAGTTTAATTTAAATAATAGCGTTAAGTTAAGTAGTGTTAAATGACTTTATACGTTTGATTAATTAATAAATCAAAGTTAATTAATAAATTCCAGCGTTTTTATTCATTTCTCCCGACGCCACGATACGCGACAATATAACAACAATAACTTAACAATATACAAAAATATTAAAGGTTTAAATAAAGAACAAACCAAGAGAGCTAAAGAATTAAAGAAATAAGGGGAATCAGGAATTGTGAGGAAAGAACAGATCTACTCAGTAAAAAAAAGGGGAAAAAGACATGAAGAAATAGACTCATTTATTCACACATGAATATATACAGGACTCAATTTCTCGTTCTGGTATATATTCACGTATTCGACCGCCTTCCAGATCTTTCTAACACTCTCTAAAATGTCCGAAATGTTCCATTTTGAATCTCCCGACAGTACAAAACAATCGTTCTAGTCACGGACCGGTCTTTACGTCTAGACGGACGTCCAGTTTCGTACAAAAAGATGCTTTTGTAACGCGCCCACGGTGGCAATGGTTTCGCCCGCAAATTGGGTTAGAAACTAGCGCGGACAAAGTGCCGTACGGCGTAATTTAATTGGCAGAGATAACAATTGCAACAATGGCCCGCCTCCGCGGTGGTCTGCTGTAGCGATGGATCCGCTCTGTACTCACTACTACAATGTAGTACTACACTACATTGAAGTGCACACTTCGCACATTTTGATGTGTAGTGTACACTGCAAACTACAAACACCAAAGTTATTGAAAGTGTAAACTTCAAATAGTACACTTCATTTCAAAGCGAACACTACAAAATACATACACTTCAAATTTATTGAAAGTGTGAGAAACATACTTTAAATAGTGCATTTTTTACGTGAAATTTTTGGAAAGTTGATGTAAGTAAACGAAGAAATCTCTGGAAACTGTAACCGGGGGGGGTTGTTGTTACAGTTTCCAGAGATGATAATAACCAGAGATTTCCAACATGGAATCGAATGAAGAAATCTGGCTGGCGACCTTCTTTTTTTTTTTTAATTTAGAGACTATCGACAGGTCAGAATGACCCTAATGGATAGTCATTTAGGACAAGGTGATTAGTACAGTTACGGTTTACAATGATACATTGAAATAAAACATTAATACATTATACAATATAAGTATACTACAGTGAGTGATTATAAGATGAACGAAGTTCACATTCTCCGCACGACATAATAGGCATGTAGGCTCCCAGGTCAACTAAGTCTGAAAATGTGTACCCGCGCTTTGGGGCTATAAAATTTTTGTTTTGTCTTACACGCTCAAACTATTTTCGGTCATGAGCGATATAATTTCTCTCTTAAACTGAGGTTGTGTCATGTGAAATATGTCAGTGTTGGGGTTACGTGACGTTACCTCGTTGTACTGATTTAGCATTCTAGGTAGACGAGAGAATTTACTTCATTTCATTAATACTACAATTACTTCATTACATTACTTCACTTCATTAATACTACAATTATTTCATTACTTCACTTCATTTACTTCACTTCATTTCGTAATTTCGTAGTACTAAAATTACTTCACTTCAAGTAGTTTTTACTACAATTGTAATGTACACTTTGTAGTCTTCAAACTGGTGAACGTGTGTGTGTTGTAGTCTTCATTTTGAAATGTAGTTTTTCCCTTCGCTAGTCTGCTGGCCCTCCCGAGCCGAGCCGAAGCCAGGCCAGCATTGGCCATGGCTCCGCCCGCCGCGCTGCCGACGTGCGAATCGTTTGCGTCGCAATTCTGCGGATTGTTCCGCATTCAGAGGCGACCATCGAGGCTGGAGCGTGGTCAGGTAACGATGTTGATTCAATTTCAGTGTCTAAACCGGTGGTAGTCGGAGAGAGTGCGCATCAGGCTTAAGAAGAAAAAAAACGAGCGACAGTAGTCGCATATGATGTGTAACATTTGACATCTCACATTTAAAAATATCAATAGAGCAACAATAGAAATAAACATTAAAATTTAAAAAAGCTAATACCTATATATTTGGACATATTCAAAATATTCTGAATGAAAATACTGGTAAAAATAGGAGCTTAATAAATTGAAAATAATATTTCTGGCGTGTACTAGTGTAATGATAGAAATTCGGATGAATTCCATTAGACAAGATAAAGTATATAGCTAAAAAAAACTCCAAAAATCAAATATAGACGTCTCATTTAGCGACATCTGTGGTTATTCAGGGGGAAGGAAAAAGCTTTGGTGCTAGCCGCGTGGGGGTTGTTAGAACTCACAAGTGAAACGTGGCGCAAAAATTTAAATGTATATACAACTTCCAAAAATTAATAGACATGGTATTCTATCTGGGTGGAAATGGCGAACGTTGCATACGTGTAAAGTGATCACCTAAGCCAACCGCACGATAGGTTGTAAGTCCTATGGCCCCCCAAAAATACTTCTATATCTACTCTCCCTTGAAAAAATAGAGTTTCGTCTCTGTGAGACATCTATAATATACACTAATTAATACCTATATATTTATTAATTAGTAAATACAAGTAAAGAAAACGTGTGGCCATTTATTTATTATTGAATTTTGCCGCACTAGGTAGGTACCGTATATCTACATACGCATTTTGTTTAGAAATGTGTTTGGTCAATTATATGTTTTTATTTATTTTCATAGACGGCGGTAGTATGCCACCATACATATTGTATGAAAACTTTGAATAAATATTTTCAAATAATCACATAAATTACATAAAATTTGAGGATGTAAATCATTAAGGGTAGTTATTGTTTACATTAATGTAAAAAAAATTTAAGTATTTGTTATCAAAGTTACAACATCCACCGCTTGACAGTAGCCTAACATAACATAGTAACGTAACATATATACAAAATCAGAAGAGCTGGCTGTTGGAAGTGTGCATCTTCGCTGTGATGGCACTTGCTGGACATTGATTTGTTTATAAACGATGATTTTTTCCATCGCGCGACCTCTGCGCGCGCACATTGGCCAAATAAAATTGCGCGCGCTTCCCCGGCGTTTTATTTCCTGTTACGCATTTCCGTCCTTTTTCACAAAATCACTGCCACAGATGCGGGAAAGTGAGAGGAAAGATGATAAACATCAAAAATAGCTGAAAAATTCATCTTACTCGTCTGTATAAGTTCATGACAATTTTCACCCGTAATTGGACGTAGTTATGCAGAAAGCATTCAACCCACAAAATGCTATGTAGGGTTTGGATAGCTCAAAACGATATCTTTATGTGCTGAAAACGTCCTAGCTCTACATAAGTGATAGTTTTTTTTATAAATTCAGTATTTTTCTTACCTACATTACGGTCGTTAAATAAAATCTTAAACTAAAAAAAGTGGTTTGACTGTTTTCTGCGATACCAAATTTACAAATCCTTGATTAACAAAAAAATGGTTGAAAACATCCATATAGTATGGACACATTATGCAGCTTTTTAATTCTACTTTTACTACACTATAATAATTTTATAGAAAACATCTAAGGCGGTTGAAGGTTTTCTACGCCTCAGGTAATACTTTTTAATTCATGCTTTCTCAAATTCATTGAACATAAAACTCACTTGTAAAAAACTAACCCATAAAAACCAAGTTTTTATTATACTCCCTTTCTTTGTAAAATATAACAACAATTAAAGACGAATTAAAACATATAACATAACACTAAACAGGACTTTAATATATTTCTAAAATGTCAGATGTTTTGAGCTTTTATATGACACTTCATGCTTTGAAGATTAAATTCTAAAAACATTTGTCAGTGAATTTAATCAAGATTTTGATATATTTGTGAATGTTGCTGTCATCTGTGAACCAATTGTCATAAATTTTCGAAATTCGTAGTGAAGTACCTATTACATATACCGACGGAGTTATTCAAATTTTAAATATTCCGTGACGTCGTCAGGCCGCTGTTGGTAGTAATCAAACATTTGTGTGGTTTCCAATTTTAAAAAATCAATTAAATTTTCTAAAAATCCAAAATTATTCTATAATTATTATTTTTTTTAACTAAAATTTGATAGATCTTCTTGATCGTCGCCACGATTTGCTTGCAAAGTTTCAGCTCTATTGGATCACAAGAAAAGGGTTAAAAATCGATCCAAAGTTTTTTCGTCAAGAAAACAAGCAAGCAGACGCCACGAGTTAAAAGAAAGGAAGTAACAAATAATTATTGTTTTTTGTACATTTAGACATTGTGTAGAAAGACCCAACCTGTAAATCCAATCTTTAAAACGCGTCGTATCTTCGTAAATAAAAGTTTTTTCTCATAATTACATTGAAAAAAAACATAAAAAACATCTCCACAAACTATGTAACAAAACATGCAATAATGAATTAAATACCGACGTATTAGCTTTTTGTAGGTTCAAATTTTTGGAAGCCATTTTCTCAGTCCCATGTTTTTTGGATTAGATGCTTTCTGCATAACTACGTCCAATTTATTATTCCTGTCTACAATTGCACGCAGCCACAATTGTCATCCCGCAATTCTTCGCCTGAAAAATAGACATATACACTAAAAACAAATAAGAAATATTAAATAGAGACGCGAACACGGAATGCGTATCACATCAATATTCTTAATATTTTCAATCCAAGCTAAACGCTTGTGCTACGAAAATAGGACTAACTTGCTGGTCTGGAGTGAGGTTCGAACCGTGACTTTCCGCGAAATTCGGTTAAAAATTCACCTACCACGCTTGCTTCAATTTGCTATATCTCAGCCAATTTTTGTAATTTTTCAATGAGTGATGATTCAAGTTATTTTAAAATCTTCAAGATATAAGAAAAAGCAAAAAAAAACGATTTTATGAAATTTTCAAGATGGATTAGCCTCTTAAATGACCTATTTGCTTTATGTATCTTTAAGATTCTATGTATCTTGCTTTATGTATCTTAAAGATTCTATAAAGGTACCTTAAAGACAACAAAAAAATTTCAAATTTTCGAAGGAAGCAAACACTTGGTGGTGGGAAATTATAATTAAATATATAAAAAATAACTTAGTTAAACACCACTTATATTTATTGTCAAATCCGACCAGGTTTCGCTACGACCGTAGCTTCTTCAGGGAGAATCTTAACTGCCTAAACATTAAAAAATTATGTTCTTATATATTAGTGTGAAAGTACGGAGTGCCAATAGTGGTGGTAGGGGGTAGGGGTGTGCAGGGAATATTACTATTAAGAGGGAACATATTTAAAAGTGGACAAAAAGTTTAGTTTACTTGATTATTAATGATTTTACGATTCATCTTAATGGCTTTTCTTATCTCTAATGCCTCGAAATTACCTATTCCGTTTTTAACGGAATAAATATTTAATAAATAATAACGGAATAAATATTTAATATGGTAATGTTAAACGATTAATCTCCATTCGCCCATTTGTCTATGACATATTGAGTATTATCCTGAAAATCACTTTTCGAAGATGTCCAACTTATTCACAACTGGCAACAAAGCCGTACAGGAGCATGCAGAGACCCGACAGTGATAACGGAAGCTTGGCCGATATAAACTCGTGATGCCGAGTGGTTTCTTCAGAGAGCTGCCTGTTTTTTCCAAACAAGTGACATTGTACTCGCGTAATTAATTTTGTAGATGCACGTACACATTACGTGAACGTTCTTATCCGATTCCTACCTATAAATTTTAGTGTTTTTGTTAAATAACAATTGTTAACTTGTCTTAGGACAGTTATTTATTTAGCTTTAAATTAATATATCGACGTGCCCTACGTAAATCTATTACTTGGCAGGAAAGAGCTTAGATCGTTTTTTTATGGATCAATCTTTTTATCCGAAATTCTAAACTACACATTACTTTATAAAATACTTGCTTGCTATGTACAAGGCTTATAATGTACTTCAGTAGGAGTTCAGGTATTCTGCTCTAGCTACTACCAGCTTTTTTGGAACAGGAGGGATTTGTCCGTGGAACTCCATCGCATTTGCCAATGTGGAGAGGGAACCACGGGAAACCTCTCTCAGAAAGAGTCGGACCTGAGAAGACCTTTCTATACGTTCTTATAACTGGCTTTTGTTTTATTTGTTGGTTATTAATTTTAATGTCTTGACTACATTCTCTAATAAAGATACGACCTCTCGCGATAAGTCCTTATGACTTATCACGGTTGCGGAAGGTCCGATGTAAATCGTGTAATCCGAGATGATGAATATGGTTTCGTAATAAATTATCAAATCAAACAAATCTATTAGGTTTGGTTAGGTTAGGTTATTAGGTTTAGTTAGGTTAGGTTATTAGGTTTGGTTTGTTTAATTTAGATTACAATTATTTTAGTTAGATATAATAACATCGCTTAGATTTATTTATAAAATGTGATCATTTTGATGATTTTTGGAATTTTTTTCTATTATGAATAAATATTGTTTAAACGAAATCAAAGAATTTATTAATTCATAATTGTACTTTTGTACTTAACGGTTTTTATGAACGTTTGGTGTTACCATGAAAAACAAAATTCATATTGCTTTTTTTTTTCTTCATGTTTTGCGCTTTTTCTTTTATACGGGGTTATTTGTAAAACATTAATAACCTCGCAGGACTATACTCCTGCCTTGATAATGAGTCGAAAATGTTCAAGCTATTATGACATAATATCAATAGTTAAGGAGATATGCGACATCAAAGTTTGCATTTTTTTTTTCAATATTTCCGACTTACATTTTGTAAAACGTTGGACTATCATTACAGTAACTTATATCAAGTATGAAAAATTCATTCCCTTTAATACAAGTCAAATAAAAAAATAAAAACTTTTAAAAAATTCAATTGGAATGTTTTCCAATTGGATTTTTTTCAGGGTTTTAATCATTTTATTTAACTTGTATTGAAACAAATAAATTTTTCGTAATTGATATTTGTTACTGTAATGATAGTCCAACGTTTTACAAAAAGTAAGTCGGAAATATTGAAAAAAAAATGCAAACTTTGATGTCGCATATCTCCATAACTATTGATATTAGGTCATGATAGCTCGAACATTTTCGACTCATAATCAAGGCAGGAATATAGTCCTGCGAGGTTATTAATGTTTTACAAATAACCCTGTATATCGTTTACTATTTGTAATCGGGACATTCAATTATAAATATTAATTATATTTATTCATAAAATTCAGTTATAAATTAAGTGAAATACTCATTTTCACTGTATGAACAACGGTACCATATTCTTAGATTATGTCAAAATATTTATGAATAAATTTCAAAATTCATTAATTGGATTTTCATTATTATATTTTATACGATTCTACAGAACACCGGATAGTTCAAATATCTTACACGGTATTTTATCTACAGTATATCTTTTTTACATTGTTATTACATGTTAATATGTACACAAAAGACAGGATACATGTCTCCATGATAATAAAAGCCATGGAATCGGTGCTCTGCCATATATCTGAAGCAGCAGCCGCGACATGTAGTGCGTAAACTGCTGTGAGACAAGCCGAGGAGTCTTCAGACAAGATCGTTCATCTTATGGTCCGTGATTTATGGTGTGTTTGTCTGATCGATGGGGCCGTTATTCAAGCACAAACACCGGCTGTGAATTATGTTAACATACACGTCAGTTGGGTTCCTCTGATACGGCTGTTTAAAATCCTTTACATCATCATTGAATGACATTCGGCCCGATTCTGAAAATAACAATGTCTGGATCTTTAAGATCTTTATCCCAACACTTAATAGACGACAATAAAAATTAAAAATGTCCAGAGCGGATTTTGTAATTCTACGGCTCAAATACACTGTATTAAAAGATGATATAAGAAAGATTGTTTCTTACAAACGTATTCATTTCTTCATCCACAGCGTCCTGATGAAATATTCGGCGTTACCGCGTATTCAAATCTTCCCATCTTGACATTTGACAGTTATGTCTGGATCTTTAAGATCTTTATCCCAACACTTAATAGACGATAATAAAAATTAAAAATAAACGAGACATTGCTTTACGTCGGTGTTTGTTTCTGTAAGTTTCTACGTGAGATAGATATAGATAGAGGGAGAAATATGTAAATTGTTATCTGTCAAATTTTAAGATGGGAAGATTTGAATACGCGGTCTGCCGAATATTTCATCAGGACGCTGTGGATGAAGAAATGAATACGTTTGTAAGAAACAATCTTTCTTATATCATCTTTTAATACAGTGTATTTGCGCCGTAGAATTCCAAAATCCGCTCTGGACATTTTTAATTTTTATTATCGTCTATTAAGTGTTGGGATAAAGATCTTAAAGATCCAGACATTGTTATTTTCAGAATACGGATGAATATCATTGAATAATGTGTCTGCATTTATTGTATTAGATTGTTTAAAAAAAATGACCGATTTTAATTATTGAATAAAATTAAATATAACTTTATGGTAAAGCTGTCCGTATCCAGCGAGATTATAATTTAATATAGGAGCTTTGGGGAGGAACGGCTGTTATACAGAACAAGTGAGCAACATATCGTAGGAGGGGACATGTGTTGGTTCTCGAAGGGAAGATTGAAGGGCGCAGAGGAGTAGGAAGATAACAGCTGTTCTTGCTTATAGATCCCGACTAAGATCGACCTTTATCTGTTTACCGAATGAAATATATTTTTAGCAATCATAATACATGAACAAACATATTGCGGATGGGTTGCCTGGTGAAATTAAGTCAAACCTACCTTTAATTAAAATGAATGTAATACATTTATTTTAACTTCTTCACTCATTTGTTAACCAAACAAAATCAATATTGATTGAGAGTAGGAAGCAAGAGGGATAAAGAAATGGTTGGGTTGCCTATCTTTTTCTGGTCCACACTACAGGTTGCCAGGTAAAAATAGATGAGTTAATACTATGTATTTACACTCATCTGTTTTCTTATTGAAATTTATATTAAAATACAAGTAATTTTGTAACGAACATTGGTATTAGGATGCCTAAGTAGAAAGACTTGCGGTTGCCGCAATTTAAAACAGCGCTCGACAGAGGACTATCGCACGTATTATTCAGTGCGACAGAGGTGGAAGCAGCGTAGCAGCCGTTCGTGACGCATCACCGACTAGGACCCGGTTGTTTCAATTTGGATTAAAATAAAAGTTCGTTTAAGGGGGGGTAAGGTTAATTCGTACAAAAAAAGGCATATTTTTATGAATTTTTTGTGGCGACACAGTTAAAATCTCTTTATTAAAACTAATAGTACATTAAATTATGACATTTGAAGAATATTGTGTAAAATTTTCAAGAAGAAATTTTTAAAAATACGGCAATGGCAGCAATTATTCGGACGTGTCTCGGAAAAAAGTAGAATTGCGGTGTCCATCATAACTTGGTACTAGATCATCTGAAATCAAAAAATCAAAGTTCATTCGTTAGATAATAGGTTTTCCCAGGTAACACTGGGAGGGTTTTTTGAAATTTCAATTTTTCAATTTTTTGGAACACTTTGAAGGGAAAAACGCGATTTTTTGCGAATATCGACTAATTTGTTATTAAAAAATAAAAATTAATAACAAATTTGAAAAAAGTGGACACTGACTTTGAAAACGTGAGATGTGGGGAAAACGCTTTAAAGTTTTGCACACTGTAAAATTCAAAATAAAACTCAACACTTATTTTATACTTACACATAATCGTCGATGCCATGTTCACACAGCAAAGAGCTTTCATCATCAGAATATTTTTGTCCTTGTCTACGCAAAACTCTTCCAATACAATAGCACGTCCAGTAGTCCTCAGGTGAGCGCGACAAGTATCGTATCAGTATCGCTCAAATGTTCGTAATTTCGTCAATTTTGCTCCGATTGACTTGAAATTTTGACACAATATTTTTGCGATGTTATGCATTCATTTAAAAAATTAAAAATAAAATGCAAAAAAAAAGTTAAAAACCTTACCCCCCCCCTTAAAGCATAGATTTTTACGGAAACAGATCGTTTGATTGGTGGAGAATGCAAAAATCTATGCTTTAAACGAACTTCTACTTTAATCCAACATAAACAACCAGCCCTAAAAGAGAGTATGCATGCTTTTTTCTCCGTGTGTCCGAAAAAGATAACACTATACTACTGCTATATGCCGAGAATTATTTTGGAGAAACATACTATTAGAAATATACGAGAATGGATAGGGATAATACAAGAAGCGTCGAAGAGCTGCTGCGAGCTAAAGATGGTTTATCTTGGGTCAACCGCTTAAAGAAGCAGAAGAAGAGGAGACTAGGGTGGGATTATTATATATACTTCAAGATCGTAATGAGTTACCGTGCAAAATTAGAAACGGATGGCACGCAATATGATATAACTAGCTGTAGCCCATCAAAAATGACGGTATTTTTACGTGTATTTATTTATTTGTTACTGACAGCCATGAAATAGTAATTACGGCTGTTATCAAAATATTTCAACACTACATATTTTATCATAATATGAATATTTTATATTTCCCTGGCAGTTAATGGCACCCACTATTTTAAGCCCTGGCGATTGTGTGTGCGTAAAACTAACTAAACTTACCACTATACCATGCAAAGGATCCCATCGACTGCGGAGAAAATGTTTACAGGCACTTAGTGCATCTAAAGAAAATATATTTTAGAAAATATATTGTGCGCTGTATATTATGTAGTCTATTTTGGAAGGGTCCCAAACGTACGATGATGGCAACGTCCGTAACTCTCCGTGTTCGAGTTTGCTCGTCTGGGGTTCAAGCCGTATCTCCGGCTGTTTAATTTGTTGCTGTTGACAAACGAACAGACGGACGGACAGACAGACGAAATTAACAAAATTATTATAATTATTATAATAACGAACATATGCTCAAGGAGAGCAAAGTGAAGATATACAAGACCTGTGTCCGCCCAATCATGACGTACGGTATCGAGACAAGGGCTGACACTACCAGAACAAAAAATCTCCTAAGAATAACTGAGATGAAGACTCTCCGACCCATTGCGGGACTGACAATCCGAGACCGAGTGAGGAATTCCGAAATACGAAGGACCTGTGACGTCGAGGATATTTTCCGATGGGGAAGATCTAGAAGACGTTACTGGAGAGATCATGTGGAGAGAGCTTGTACTGAGAGAGTAGTGAGCATAGCAGCGAACAAGCTGCCGTCTGGTACCAGACTCCCAGGAAGACCGCATAAAAGATGGCGAGATAGCTGGACATCTGTATCCCAGGAACAGGCTCCGAGCAATGACAGGACGCAGTCCTAGATGAAGCAGAAGAAGAAGAAGATTATAATTGGGATTCTCATTCATACCGAGAGGAGCGCATCTGTGTTTTATTTATTTATTCCTAAAGATTAAATAAGCAAAATTTGAAATGGATGTCATTAAAATAATAACATATTTTCATCATGTGGATGGGTGGAGTGACCAGAGGTTGGCAGTTGGGATGAAAAAAGAGAAGCTGTGCAAAATTTTACTTTAAATAGATCAAAGGTTTTGGGAATTTATAGAGAAGCGGCGTTTGGTTTTACAGATATACGAGATTTGATCATAAAATACGTGGAATTTTTTAATTTCGCGGACTCCAAGTCCAAGTGACATATTTTTTGTTTTTGTTGACTTACCCTGACATATGTTAATATTGATAGCCTATTGAAAGCTTATTTTATTATTTGCTGTCGAAAAGATTTCACGTGTTTTGGCGTACCCGCTGATTTTTAACTTACGCCTAAGCCTCCGTATTTACCGGACATGGCCTCCTGCGAAGAAGAAAAAGACCATGAAAGGGCGACGTTTTTCCAAGAAATTAAAAATAGAATCACTGAAGGAATCAAACATTATAACAATAATCCATATTTGTCCATATTTCCATATTTCAATTGGTTAATATCTATTACAATTTTTTTTACTGGAATTGTCACTCAAATGATCCGAGGACATGTTCCTGTGTGCACCCCAATTTATTATTAATACAATTCGGTAAATGTGTAATATAAAAAAATGAATAAAATAAATTTTAAATAAAATACAAAAATATAATAAAATAAAAATGAAAAATTGACTTAAAAAAATTATCAGAATAACCTCGACCTAGATAGAGAGCAAATGTAGTCTTATGTATAAAAAAATAAATATTTAAGAAAAAATAAAATATCATAAAACGAAAACATGAATTATTGTGTTAGAATAATTCATTCGACTCCAGTCTATTTATTTCTAACTAGCCAGCGTATTACAATTTGTTTAAATTTTTATTTTGTTAAGGTTTGTATATTCAAAAAGTTTATTGTTCAGCTTTACTGCAAAACGTGCATAATGCCTCTATTCTAGTGATGGGTCCACTCTGTACTCACTACTACAATGTAGTACTACATTACATTGAAGTGCACACTTCGCACGTTATGAAGTGTAGTGCACACTATAAACTACAAACACCAAAGTTACTGAAAGTGTAAACTTCAAATAGTACACTTCATTTCAAAGCGAACACTACAAAGTACACACACTTCAAAGTTATCGAAAGTATGAGAAACATACTTTAAATAGTGCATTTTTTACTTTTTTACGTGAAATTTTTGGGAAGTTGATGTAGATAAATGAAGAAATATCTGGAAACTGTAACAACCCCCCCCCCCCCATGGTTTAAAAAATTTTGGGACCGAATGAAGAAATTTTTGGGAAGTTGATGTAGCTAAATGAAGAAATCTGTGGAAACTGAAAATATTACAATTACTTCATTACTTCACTTCATTTACTTCACTTCATTTCGTAGTACTACAATTACTTCACTTCATTTCGTAGTACTACAATTACTTCACTTCATGTAGTTTTTACTACAATTGTAGTGTACACTTTGTAGTCTTCAAACTGGTGAACGTGTGTGTGTTGTAGTCTTCATTTTAAAATGTAGTTTTTCCCTTCGCTACTCTATTCAAATGTTTTCTGAGTTTAATTAAAATTAGTTAAAGCAAGCAATAAGCTGCCTGTGAGTTATAAATGATCTAACGTATAGTTGCCTCATATCAACTGTTCAAAAAGTGCTTTGGGTGGACAGAAGCGCTTCGACGATTAGAAAAAGCGCTGGCATAAGTATTTCATACATAGATTGGATCACCTAGGTAATCAACACAGCTCAGTTGATATATTTAGTGACCATACATTACACATTCAAAAGACAAACTTACTCATTTTCTTCTTTACAGTTTCCCTGTGTATGTGATTTATTATCTGTTGTATTTATCATGTCAATTTTTTTTAATCACTTTCTAATTTTGCATCTAATATTCACATACTGTATTTTTTTTACTTCTTAATGCTTTCTACATAATACTTATTGTATTATCTTATTACTTTTTGTATTTATATTGTTGATATTATTTCATTTAGTGGCAAATCAGGGCATATATATATGAATCAATACATAAATAAATATCCAAGGCGGACTACTTCGAAGGGGTAAAATAAATATTGATAACTTGATTGACAATATAGTATGAAAGATATATATATTATTTTAAACTAATTAATCCCAAATTAAAGTTATTTCCTTCGAGATGACTGCATTTTGTAAACTTCAAATTGAGATTAATTTAAATAATGGAAAAAATCTATTGAAAAGATATATTACTCAATTAATGTATATTATAGATGTCCCACAGAGACGAAACTGTAGTTTTTTATGGGAAAGTATGTATAGAAGTCTTTTGGGTGTACATAGAACTTATGACCTATCGTATGTTTGGCTTAAGTGATCACTTTACACAATGTAACATTCGCCATTTCCATGATAGAATTTATCTACCATGCCTACTAATTTTTGAAATTTGTATGTATTTGAATTACATGCCACACTTCATATATGCATTTTAACAACCTTTCAATGAGGCCTGAACAAAGCCATTTTCATTCCCCTAAATCCCCACAGAATGTCGTTAATGTCACTAATGAGAAAATCAACAATTGAATTTACGGAATTTTTGAAAGCAATATACTTTCTCTGTGTCTTTACACAGTAGTCATGGTATATTCTATCATGGGTGGAAATGACGATGTTACATTGTGTAAAGTGATCACTTAAGCCAATCATACGATAGGTCATAAGTCCTATGTACACCCAAAAGACTTGTATACCTACTTTTCCATAAAAAAAACTACAGTTTCGTCTCTGTGAGACATCTATAATATACATTAATTGATTAATAATGACATGAAATCCAGTACTGTTCTGAAAGATTTGAACAAACTCAAAATATTCAGATATGTTACTGGTAAAGAATTATAACTAAAAACTAAGAAGTCCTATTATACGGTCACCAAATTTTGTCTTGCACTCTTACAAATATTATTTTATTTAAAAATATAACCTATTACCAACATGACTTATAAAGCTACCAGTACACCATACCATTTATAACTTCGCTCCTGGTTTCATGAACCTCCCCACCCACGGATCAGTGTTGTCGATGGAGGGGATTGATTGATCGACTGATTGATTAACCAGCCACTTAATTTAATGGAGACATGGAGCGTTTTCCAGTCCGTCACCTTAGTCAGCCAGTCAGTCAGTTTATTGACTTCTTTTCTCTGCTATATTAAATTTTATTAAAGAATAATGATTTACAGGAATATGTGAAAGACATAATGGTTTGAATATATATTTTTTAATGTTGGTTTATGTTATAATAAATATTTATTAAAACTGTATACCATTTTTTTCGCTTGCCACATGGGACACGCTTACCTTGAGTTTGCCACTAATGTATCGGAGAATTTTTATTTTTGTAATTAATAGTCGCATAGACCTCAGTAGTAGAATTTTTATTTTTGTATTCATCGATTTTTTTTAAATTAGGTTAATCTAAATTTTTGACTACGCCAGTGACAAACTATCTCGAGGGCGTCTTGTGTATAAGATCCTCTCATCATCGTGGTTGTTGAGGATCATCTGAAACTGCTAACGTCATGTGATCATTGGAGGCTGTTTACCAGTGACGTCTAGATCTTAAAATGAATTTTACTCATTCAAAATTTTCAAAATCACTTTGTGGCATCATTTTATAAATAAAATAATTAAAACTTCGTTTTGACCGCACTTAAAAATGTATTTCAATTTATAATACTTTACGTTAGCTACACAATTTGCTTGTAAGTAGGCAAATATCACGTTATGGCTTTTTAGATACCACGTTAAGTTTTTCAATGTGTTGTGCTTGCCCAAGTTTCTTGCGTTATGATATTTGAATACTTTCGCTTGCTCCCGGAGCTACTCTCCGGTAAGAAATAAATATTTATTCTTAGACGCTCTTTCATTTCACGAACCTAAAAGCCTTCCGTATTGATCTATTCTCATTAGTTTGTGGTGTCATAACAATCGTGCCTTGACCCCCACACTGAACATTGCGCACTTCATCAATTTTGACGATATGAATATTATATTAAATTAAACTACTATCATTTTAAAATTTAATACAAATCAAGTTGTTTTACATATAAAAAATGTACTAATTTATTTATATTTACGGAAATAATGACATTTGACATTTCATTAATTTTGTTCCGAAATAATAATTAGTAAATATATAAATCTTGTTTGCCTTAAAGAGAAGTTATAATGCTGTTTTTTCGTCAGTATTTAACATGTTTTTTTAACAGTAAACTTTATTAAACTCCATGGAACTAGAATTAATGAAGAGTATAAAATATTTGTAAACAGCTGTTTCATTCCTCTATAGTGTGGTGATTAGTACCTCCGCCCTTCAATCAGGAGACCTTATGCATCGACAAAATATAGATGAATATAGACTGTAAAATTTTTAGTTAATATAACATAGAACTAATTATCATAATATAGTAGATTTTTGCTAACTTAAAAAAACAGATTAGTCTACAAAACTTTTAATGTCATTTAATTTTTCAATTTTTCTCCTTTGATTATTTACAATTAATTGCAGGTTTATTTACTGATCGATTCAAATGTTAAATGTAATGTTTTGTATAAATGCGATTGTAGGAGGGATTCACCTGCAGATATATGTATGCAGCAATCCCTCGCCAACCCTTCGAAATCGCCGCGGTTAGAAAAACCGCACTTAACAAGACTAGTCATTCATATCGCATCCCGAGAGCAAGACTACCTATTACCTTTCCAAAAAAAATGTTTTTGATTTTTCTTTTACTTACAGTTTCTGTGTTTAATTTATGGAAATAATTTTAAATAAATATTACTATTAAGTTCTGCGAATTTTCGTAAAGCGTTATTTTAAATATGATAGCTGTTTCGGCTTACTAGGCCATTATCAACTGTTTGCCATAATTCCTTCATCAATGGAAGGACACGGCGTACGGAAAAAATATGTTATTACAGGAATGTTGTCGCCAAATCAATCATAAATGCACATTAGTTCAAAGAAGCCATAATGAAGAAAAGAAGAAGAAACGCAGTCGCCCGTCCCAGACAACTTACGACGAGTAAGGAATTTTTTCTGGGACCGGTAATTAGGGCTCCCGTGCAGTCGTTGACAAGGGTGGCAAAGAAGATCCCAGAACGATATCAAGAATAAGGAGAGACTGCATATGATGCTGTGTTGGCATTTCAGTTGGATCTCCGCCATCAGATCGGGCGTATCTCCCCTGTGTGCCTAGAAACATTCCTTGTTCCTTGTGTTATAATATTTGTATACTAACACTTGCTCCCGGAGCTTTCCTCCAGTGTAGAATAAAAGCATACAGTTCCTGCCTCCAGAAGACCTTTGAGAAGAAATAGATGATATCATGGTGGTGTCCTGAGTATATTTTGTGACCTCTTCGTGGGCCCTACGTCACACCGTAAGTTGGCCTAATGGAAGCCATAATTGGCAGCTATGATACAACAGCGATACAGCTCAAATAGCTTCCCGTTAATTATATTGTCTCCTTCGTCATCCCGTCTCTTGTTCGTTCAACTGACATTGGCGATCATGCTATCTATCATCCCTTTGCTTACCGCGGCCAAACCTTCTCTTTTCACCATGGTTTATACTATTTAAGTAAAATCTATATTTAAGATTTTTAGTTTATCAAAGTATTGCTTCAATAATGAATATTAACTAAAACATCAATCTTTGCATATTTACTCACAAGCATAAAAATTCATTCATTGGAGTATCTTTGGAGGCGTGGTAAGGTTATTGAATTGGTAGCCTACGCATTTAAGAGAGGCACAAGGTACTTACAATTAAAAAAGGAATAATACACACAGTTAACTTACACTGAATTTTTTGTAAACGAATTGAGGCTACTAGTGAAATTACACGTACAAGATTAAATATTTCTAGTCGATTGAAAGGCCAAGGATGAAAAAAAAGCGCATAATTGAGGCTCAAAACATGTACTCTGACTTTAGAGAACAAATCCATAGAACAGGTCGGCACCTTCTGATATCCAGGCATGGACCTGGTTGGAGGAACTGATCTGTGTGAATTAATACAAGCCCGAGTTAACGAGGCAAGATGGTTCAAAAGATATATCTTTTAGAAACAGGCCACAGGTTTAAAAAAGAAAACGGCATAGTGATTCTCCATATAAATAATAGAGCCATTAGATTGGATAACTTAGAAAGAAATAATATAATTAATAACCAGTTAAATTTTGTGAATAGACCGTTATTTGATATATTCCCCATTTCGGTAACTACTTATCAACTACCCCCACTAAAACTGCAGCCACGCCCCCTTTCAAAAATTAACTTGGTATCGAAACCAAAAGACCCAAAGTTACTCGAAGTGATTATAACAAAGTTTTTAATTAATTAAAATTACTAAATCGTGTTGTTTTAAAACAGCCGTTGCCAAGACCGCGGTTAACGAGGGAGTACTGTATTTTATTTGTAACGTTGGTAATAACTTTTAGAGTGTGTCTTTGAAATATTTCTAATTAGCCTAACCGCCCCTAATTACCGCTCGCCGGAGGAAAGCGTTGCATATCCAAACGACGGGCAAATTACTCTATCGAGGTGCGCACCGAGGCATTGCAGATTTTCGAGTTTCTTCCTAACGTCTTTTTAAAACCATTCAGCCCATTCCTTCCATCCAATCAACCCCACATACCTCCGTTTAATTGGCAAGCAGGTGAGCACAAGAAATAAATCGTTAATCCACTGTTTATAAATATAATAAGAACACAGAGGAGGAACACTGCTTGATACCTGTGCTGGAAGACTGTTTTATGCGGTTCAATTTTATTGAGAGCGTGCGTTGAAGTCTCTTTTTGTTGCAATATTTCAAGACAGTAATTGTTCTGATTAAAAAATATGTAATTTGCTGGTATACGAGAAACCTTCACCAGTACATATCTGTCAGATAGACAGGCGGAGTTTACTAATTAATTACTTATATACACCTAGATAGCCCACCTAAGACGAGTGTCAAATCAATCCTCTTAAATGATTTGTGTGATGTGTGTGATGATGGAATAAATTGAATTAATCCACTTAATTGATTTGCGTGTGTGTGTGATGATGAAGGAATTAATAAATTGACATTTTAATGAGAGCAGGGTCTAATGAACCTTATTTATCATGTTCCTCACCTTATCCTAGGGCCAATACCTCCGTATTTCCTAATTTTATACCACTTCGATTCTTTTCTTAAATTTACAATTTCATTTATTATATAATTTTGTTTTTCTTCTGTAACGTCCACTTTCCTTGCTAAACACGCTGATTTTCCTCTGTTCTTTCACCATCTCTGCTAGATTATTTTATTCCTTTGTAATATAAACAGTTTTTTGTGATTCTTTTTTCATTTTTTTTCATTTTCAATTTACACTTTTCAGAGGATTAATAATTCGAGGACACGGTATATCGAGAAAATATGTTATTGCAGGAATGTTGAAGCCAATAGTAAAAAATATAAAACAAAAAATAACAAAGCCATACACATAAAAAACAAGCATTATAAGATAATCCAGAAACAAGCTTTAAATAAAAAAGTAAAACAGAAGTAATAAGCAAACCACAAAAAAAATACTGTCTTGTGTCGTGGCTGCGAGAGGAATTAATGAAAATGCTGGAATTTAATTACAGATTTATTTATTACTGACTTACTAATTATTTAATGTACAAAGTCACTTCACACTATTAAATTTAAAGCTTTTCTTTAAATTAAACTATTTCATAATTAATTACTCGTAAATATACACTTTATTATCACTTTAACACTTTATTCAATACTCACTAGAACATTCCATCCAGTTTCCGCACGTATTATTCGCTTCAGTTTATTTCGCTACGTACGAACTTTTACGTAAGAGTCATCGCACGTTGGCCATCCTTGCCCCTGCGTGTGGCCTGGCCCATATTTATATCCGTGTAACCAAGTACTTTGTACTTTCTGGCTTTTTCGAGTGTTTAGGTGACGATTCTAGTGGCTTCTAGATTTTTGTAGATGTTTCTCTAAAGCCGTAGGACATTCTAGACATTTCTCGATTCTTCAATAGTGTATTGACAACTTCAAACAGCTGTCACAGAAGTGAGTAGTACTTTTTAGCGTTACCTCGTTACAATACGAATGTTGAGGAACTTAGAAGGAAAACATAGAGAAATAAAAAAAATATAAGTTAAATTTTAAATGAATAGCGAAATATAAAGCAGAAGCCCAGTAGGTAAGCCTCTTTACATTTAAAAAAACAATGTGTGTATGTGTGTGTTTTACAATAATATATACAGCACTAATATATATACATATTTGATAACTATGTGTGTTATATATTATCTTATTTTAGAGGCTTTAATTTAGCTTCAAGTGGTCGCTCAGCCAGAAATCTTGGAATTAAAATTTGACCCACTTCCTTATCACTAATCGCTCTGAAATTTGGCAGAGATATATATTCCTGATGACAGTATAATAATCATTCATTCATTTTACAAAATCAGATTATTTAAAAAAATAATGCTAATATTATTTAACGGACAAGGGACCTATATTACATAAGGACGTTAATATAAGTACTTATATTTAAAATATTTGTAGATTCAAAGAAAATCATGTACAAAAAATATACTCTAATCGCAGGTAGTATGACACGAGTGTTTGATGGCCTACATCAATGAAATGAGATATGATGAGACAAATCATAAGTGCCGTGTACACGTTTTGAGATTTTGAGGTAAATTCATGCTCCACCCCTGATATATTTAGAATTGAGGAATCAAGGTGATTTTAAAACATTATATAGGCTGGATTTATACAATTCTGCAGTCGAGTTGACGCGAGCGAGCAACATTGTGTTATCAAGTTTCATCAAAAGAAAAAGAAAAAAAAACTAACCCATAAAAGCAAGTTTTTATTTAACTCCCTTTCTTTGTTAATTAAGTTTACCATCATATAAATGATGGTAAACTTAATTACCTGAAAATGAAACATGTTTAGATAAATATCTATGTCAAAAAAGTGTGCTGTCATCTGTGAACCAATTGTCATAAATTTTTTAAATTCGTAGTAAAGTACCTATTATATCTACCGACGAAGTAATTCAAATTTTAAATATTCCGTGACGTTATCAGGCCGCCGTTGGTAGTAATCAAACATTTTTAATGATTCCAATTTGAATAACCCATAAAAAATTTGAAAAATTCAAAATTTGTACTATAATTATTTTATTTTTTTACGAAGATTTAAAAGATTTTTTTGATCATCACCACGAGTCTGCTTGCAAAGTTTCAGCTCGATTGGATCGAGTTAAAAGAAAGGGAGTAATTAACCCCTACTCTAGTCCACCAAGAGATTTATATATTTCTCTTAAGGACTCTGCTATTTCATATGTCATATGTATTTAAAAGATGGTGTTGTTGATTCAAATTTGGCATAACCTCGTGTGAAAATAAACACGGCGGTGAGCATTCTGTGATCGTAACTGCCGAAGAAAATCTCTAAAAATCCACGAATAATGATGGAAAATTGTTTTGCTTGAATTGGGCTTATCATTTTTTTTGTTTATACAGTTAAATTTTACAATTTATAATCAATTAAAACTATATGGATACTTATATTTTATCGCTGTACCTCTCCAAAAAGAGACTCTTGTGCTTGGTCATTTATGAATAGGCATGATGAAAATAACATTATTTCAGTAATAAACTAAGTTTTTACGCAAATAATTGCATCTTCATCTACATATTTTTAATTTCGCGCAAAAACGCCCGCAGCCGTCATTTCGTTTACGTGACGTCAAGCCTCAGCAAATATTACATTGTGTCTATGGCAACGGTTCAAAGACACATTGATGGGTAGATACTGAATCGTGACGTCATTCTCTCAGACCGGTGTTTCAGTTAAAATGGCGGATTGCACACACACACAATTTTATACTTTTATTTTATTGAAAATCTTATTAATCTCAAAGTGTATATTGAAACTGGATAATTTTTTTAAATCCTTTCAAAATATTTTCTTCTCTAAAATCATTTATTCTTTAATTCTTTAATACTGACATCATGCCTATTCATCCGCGTGTATATCTGAATTTATTTGTCACATCAAACACACACACACACACACACACACACACACACACAGACACACACACACACGCCTAAGTAATCTCATTTACTCTGCATTCAGTGTACTTTCGTTCCTCTTCTGCCAGCTCCAGGAAATATTTATTTCTTATAATAAAGTGATGTTTTTCATCATTTTTCCCCCGGTACAAAAAACACGGCATTGGACCAAAAACTTCCGCAAAAAAATTGAGAAAGACGAGACATTGGCCATAAGGTACGTTTTTTTCTTCTATCTTTCATTCAGCCCCAGTTAGCGGAAAGTCAGCAGATCGAATCGAGAATATTGTGAACACCAAAGACATGTTCGCTGGCCTCGCGATTTCTTATAAATGTAGCACGACTTTTGGACAGAAATATGTTTTCTGTTACAGTTAGAATCCAAAGCAAAACCAAAGTAAATCAATTTTCTCCAATGTGGAGCAATAACTTTACACTTCTGACTGTAGGAATCCGCGGCCGTGTAGTTCGTTTTGACTCTTGTTGCGTTTCTAGTTTTAATTATAAAAAGCTGTAGATTTTTCGTTTAAGGCGGTCATCCGAAAATGCGAGTGAAATTTAGCGGCGGCGAGCTCTTTTTCTTATAGCTTATATTTATTACATTTTTACGGAAAGGTCACAATTTGAAATGTATTAATTAAATTACATATTATGTGCATGTTTAGGAGTTTGATATGCGTTTGGATCTGGCATTTACGTCACCGCTACCCCCTTCGCCCCTCTCCCTTTACTCGTTCCTTCGAGTTTGGAAGCCCTGAACAATACCTTTTTACATGTATTATTTTACTTGTTCTTGCGAGTTCGATAACTAACCCTAAAAAAAGTTTTTCTTTTTGTATTTGTTAATAATGTAATGTTTAACTTATTCAATTTTAGTACACAAACAATCCTGAAGAAGAGAACATTGTTCTCGAAACATGTAGATTGTATAATCTAATAAAGTGGTGAAAACAGAGTGATTTGTGTTTTAATAATAATGTCACCACAATGTTCAATATTCAAATATTCTTCCAACAGTTAATAATAGAATGGCTTTGCTTTGGTATTGTCACTGATCGGAATTACTACTTTTCGATGTATTTTTGACGCATCGTATACCATGCCTAAAGAAGCATTATGCTGTACCGTAAACGGATTTGGGCGAGTATCTTAATCATACACTTCCATTGGCAGGCGCGAAATGGGTCTGGTAGCTTGTTGTTAGGTCTTGTGGTTAGGACACTCGCCTCGTGATCCAAAGGTCGCGGGTTCGAACCTAACTCCAGACTAGCAAGTTAGTCCTATTTTCATAGCTTTTTTTAGCTTACTTTGAAAACAGTAAGAATATTGATGTGACACGTACTCCGTGTTCGCATCTCTATTTTTAAAAAAATGTATTTAAATAATACAAAAAAAATAACGGGCTCGGGACACGCAGCACTTCACTCCGGCTTTAGACAATGGTGTTTTTCATTTATTTCTCCTGTCCTGGACTTCTCAGCCTATGAGTCCTGTGGTCGAGCTAGAGAAACGGAAATCGGCGATTCACCCTTGCAGTAAAATTACAGTATTTGTCCTTTCCAGGACAGATGCTGTAATGTCTTGTTCTTCTTTGTGCTGGATTTCTTCCAATAAAATATCTTGTTGTAGACTCGTAATTTATTGGCGGTAACAATACGTTTTACGGTGATAACAATGAACAATAGCGATCAAAAACCCTTTCACTCGCACTGCTCGCCCTTATATCCATTTACCCTCTCTGTCATGCTCTGTCCACTTTACGCGTCGCGACATACGTTCCGCAGATCCATTACAATATTGATTCACTTTTAAAATATGAATAAATAATCGACATCACGCACTCTTGCTCGGAACGCACTGTACGCCGGTGCGATGGCATGAAAGGCAATTTCTCGGCGGCCGGTGGACGTAATAAAGAAGAGTATATTATAGTAAGGGAATAATGGGCGGCGCGTCCGGCGCGAGGGCGGCCGGGGGGAGGCGGGAGGGGGGAGGGAACCTGCCTGCCTTGTAGGGGCCACGACACTGTGAAGGTCGTCGGCACAGGTGTGCAGCCGCGGACCGATAATTACGCTCCGTTCGGAAAATAAACGCGTCTCGCAAAAAAGATGCGATCGATTGACGTTATCTCGCCCAATTATTCTGTTTGTTTAAAAACACACGTCAAAAATTACTGGATATTATCATTTTTTTATTCTGCATTGTATAGAGTTTTAGTATTTTAATTATAACTTCTTTTCAATACTAATATGATTGCAGCGGACGCCTACCGACATCTACTTCAAGCAAAGCGCACCATAACTACACAATGCACTGGCTGCATGAGCAGTTCGTCTCCTCACTGTTTGTTGCCTCGTTAGCAACTTGTATTTCGTGCTCCACGTCATCTCAGCCGTATATCTCAATTTTGTAACCTGAAGAAAGTGCTCTATATTTTTCCGCCCAAAACAAAGAAAGCACGGAAGTTTTCCTATGATAAAGATGCGTAGAGTAGTCATGCACATGCGTGAATTTTTTCCCGCCCGTAGAAAGCGACAATCGCTGACAGTCTACCTCTGAGTGAGGAAATGTAGTTAGTGCCCGTTGTAATTTCAATAGTTGTGAAATTATGACACGGCTTGAGCAGCGATATTGCATTAAATTTTGCTAAAAGTTTGGCGTATGTGAAAAATTGCGGCGTATGTGAACAGAAAACATATTATATTTTATGTGGATATATGTGCAGTGTTGTAAATAGAATGAACCGATCCAATACTTACCCCCACCCTGTTCGGACTATGATAGGATAGTCCTCCTTGAACAAAGTACGCACTTTGATCATTAGGCAAGCTGCTAATGATGGAATTCCGTTTGGAATTCCTATTCTTCGCATCTTTCAGGTTTTCTTGGCCGAACACAGCATTTCCCTGGTCCATCAGGCTCCCCACTCTTCTGAGATGGCTTCTTTTTGGCTATTTTCCTTTATGCCGCTAAAGGGGACCCAATTTAAATCAAGGGAAGAGTATCACTATTTTGCACAATCATTCCAAAAGATGCGTCCAAGAAGTGTTTCCAACAACGGTGGGACCATTAGAGAGTATGTGCGTTACCGAGGGAACTATTTTGAAGGAGATAACATAAATTCTTAGATATGAAATGAGTGAATAGGCTGGGTGTTCCCTTCACCAGTAACTATGGTGGGATACTATTCAAGTACTTCAAATCTAATTATAAGAGGAAATTATTTCCATCCATTTACCTTAAATACCATTACTGTCTGCCATCCTCTCATATGAACAATTAGTACAGATTCGGTAACACATAAACACCAAATGAAAAATCCATTAGAGGCTGGCTACCCTTTGCATATCTGCCTTCCGATACCATCCACGCCACGCATTATCTTACATCCGTAGAGGCCAGATCTTTCTGCATTTATTTTACGACGCTTGTAATAACTTCACCTGCTTGTCCGTTTATCTATTTGTCCATTTGTCTGTTTATCTGTACGGAAACTTATTATCGATATTTCTCCCGCTTTCCAATCTCCAATCGAACTGAAATTTTGCACACATAACAATACCCAATGACAATAGATGAATCAATATCAGATTCACTAATTAATACATAAATCCATCGTTATTAATCAATGAAAATTTAATATGGGAAATAAGTTAATGAGCTCGTCAAAAAAAGATGTGAATTATTTCCTCCCGAAGTGATTTTATATGAAACTTGTTGTTGTTGTAGCCGGGCCTCGTGATCGAGGGTCCCCTCGCCATTCTAACTTAATTATTGCAGCGCCTCTCATGAGCTTTTCAATGGGAAAATAGACCTATTCGAGAGGCACACTCTCTCTCGCATGCTTCATAAAGGAAGCGGTCAGGCAGGCGTTGGTTTGTCGGTCCCGTTGACGCATAGTTGCGGTTATATGAAATTACATACCTCGCAAGAGCATTTAGAAAAACATGAGTTAGAAATTAGTTAATGATCTCACCAAAGGGGTAAAATTTTGTACGCTGGTTTATATTAAAAGTAAATTTATTACTTCTGGCGCTGGCACATCCCTCCATCTATATCATAAGAAAATTTATTTTGTACTTTTTAGTACATTTAAATAATAAAAGCGTGTTTTTTTTAAATAAATTAAACTACAGCGTGGCCTGGCTACTCCCCTGAAGGCCGACGCACGTGACCATAGATTAACACCGGACCAAATAGCACACAAGCCCCGAGCAGCGCCGCAGCAGTAACGGGCGAGGTGGAATTGTATGGCGAGGCTTTCAATGTATTTATTCAGGGTGTGTAATTGGTCGCCAGGGCGCATGAAAGGGCTGCTAAAGAGCCATCTGCATTCACAACAGCGAAGGAAAAAACTACATTTTAAAATGAAGACTACAACATGTACACGATTAATAGTTTGAAGACTACAAAGTGTGTGCTACTTTTTCAATAGGTACCGAAACATTTCACACTTCATCTACTTCAATAAAGTATATGAAGTGAAGTAATTATAGTACTACAAAATTGTATTTGCTAAAAGAAGTGCTTTTTGAAAAGTTTACTGCTGCAAAATTTTCAAATCCATGGCGGGGGGTTTGTTTCAGTTTCCAGTTTCCAGGCACTTCATTATTCGGTTCCAAAATTTTCTAATTGTTTCAGTTTCCACACTTTTCCTCATTTAGCTACATCAACTTCCCAAAAATGAAGTCTGACGGGAGGGTGGCATTTCAAAAAGACGTTTTGGCAACTTACATAAAAATGTGTTGTATTGTGTTGTGAGTGTTGGAGTTGTGATTAAGAAAGATTAAGATAGTATAAGATGACCGAGTTTGCATGCCCGTTTGTGCTCGTTGACCCTTTTGGAAATTGTCCTGATGATGGACCCTGCAATGGGATCCTGATGATGGACTGCAATGGGATCCGAAAATCTTGATGATGGACCCTGCAATGGAATCCGAAACATCGGCCCGAAAGGACGTAACAACACGGCATAATACCCCAGTAAACAAAAACTTGAAGATTCTGAGCGGCTGTGAAAACCTAAGTACATTCTTTGCATAAATATTTTCACAAAATTGAAGTGTGTGTAGTTTGTAGTATAACTATAATGTGCGCTTCGTATCACAGCTAAAGAGAAGATGTTAATTGAGAAGTTGTGGCGCTAGGGAACTTTTTTTTTGGACTTGTGATTCGGAATTAGTTATAGACTATATATATTAGTATAGGAATTAGTTATAGACCGTCAAAAACACCGGATATTTTATGTTTGCAGCCCTCGTAGCCCAGTGGGTATGACACTGGCTTCTCACACTGAGAGTTCCGGGTTCGATTCCCGGTGAGGTCACAATTAATCTATGTGATTTTCTCAAGCCTGGGTGTTTTGTGATGAGTTTCGCTTCTTTAAGTGGGCCCCTTGGCCTGTTGAAGCGTAAATAAAATAAGAAAAAAAAATAACATAGGTGTGCCTTTTGAAGTGCGTAGGTTATAGTGTGCACTCGCAAACTGCAAACTTGCGGAGTGTTCGCTTCAGCATAATGTAGTACCTACTACATTGTAGTACTTAGTACAGAGCGGACTCATCACTATTCACAATGACGCGTATATTCAAGAATCTTATCGGATAATAAATAATTCCATGCCCATTTCGTATAGCAGCTAAAGATAAGATGTTAATTGAGAAATTGTGGCGCTACGGAGCATTATTTTATTTTTGTTTTTGGACCCGTGATTCGTAATTAGTTGTAGACTAGTCCGAACCCGTTAAAAATATCGGAAATTTTATGTTTATTCTACTTGATTTCAAATTATCGTGAAATCGTATTATGTTTATGTTGGCGTGTAAAGAACACAATCTGATTGGCGTTAGTGACAGACATTGTTACGTAGAGTATTTTGTATTTAGATGGGTGGCCAATTTCGGGAAAATCTTAATTCTACTTAAATCGATTTTGAGTTTAGCAACACAGACGATTCTTAGTTCAAAAATTTACCGTGATTAGGACGCAGTGGAAGTAAATCCCCCTCGTGTATATTTATGACAGATCTATACTACAGTTAAAGTATTTATAATTATAAAGTACTTATTTTTGCATAAATAATACCCCAGGTGAACAGAACGCATTTTTTACAAAAGATGTTTTTTTTTTATTTCTTTCCAAACAGAGTCTCTTAAAGTAAAAACGTATTTTTGTAATAAAGCACGAAATATTTAGTAAGACATAATACTTTTAAAGAGCATTTAGTTTGACCTTTTTATAATTGTTACAAAATGTACCATTTTTTACAAGGTTTTAATAATTTTATTTAACTCGATGAATACACTTCTTCGCTTCAATAGACGTGTTGCAAAATGATGAAAATGTGTTTCTGATTCGGTTTGAATGTGCGCTTTCCATATATACCTACTAAGTTATTTTTTATATTACACAAGTTGTATTATTTTATAAATAACTTGAAGAACCCAAGAATAGCAGTAATATTTTGCAAGACTGGGAATAAACTCAAATAAATATACTTTTACAGTTTTTGCTTCTGAAAAGGTGTATTTGTTTCACATGAATACAACTGCTAGAGACAATGGCGCCTATCGCACTTTTAGCATGATTGATGTGTTTATGAAATTATAATGTGTGCCATTTTATTGCTGCATGATGATTGAGTATCAAAATACATAATCTCTATGTAACCATGTTCGTCACTAACGCTACCAAATGGTGCAAGTAATGATGAGGTATAGAATAATATTCAAAATACATAATTCTCGATGTAATGAGGTATAAAAAGCAAAAAATGCATAATTTTATATATAGCAATGTACGTCTCTGACGCCACCTGATGGTGGTAATGGTGAGGTATTAAAATAAAAATGAATGCATAATTCTCTATGTAACATTGTCTGTCACTACTGCTGACGTAAAAAATGATGAGGGTTATGAAATAATAATCAAAATACATAATTCTCTATGTACCAATGTGCGTCACTAACGTATCCAAGATGCTGAATGGCGCTGTTCTCACAGCCTGAACTATATAGTAAAAATACATCCGGCATTTTTGACGTTTATAATTAGTAAATGCAATAAAAGTCCATCTCTGTCATCTTTCGATATATATGTACATTGGCATTATTTTACTAAAATTGAACATTGAAAAATTTCTCTCGGTCGTTATTAACCCCGATAAATGATCCTGGAGACATTACAGAAATCATAAAAATATTCTACGCACATTTTGAAGAAGACATGATTACAAAATGCACTTTTTATAATAAAGAAATTAAAATACCATTATTATAATAAAGAAAATAAAAGCAATGTTTCATGACAAAGAAATAATAAATAATGTTTTTATAATATAGCAATAATAAATAATATTCAGAACAATATTTTGAGTGACACGAATCAGCAAATTAGTGCCGGCAGAAAGACTGCCAAAACAGATATTCCAAGCAAGACCAGAAGGCAGAAGACCAAGAGGCCGTCCTAGGAGGAACTGTTGGAGTACTGCTGCGAAGCGAGGTTGCAAATAAATTAGGCTGATGTGAAGAGAGCGAAGCCGAAGATAGGAAAAGTTGGGACCTTCTATGCGGCGCAAGGGACCCCGACGCATTAGGATAAGGAGTAGAAGAAGAAGAACAAATCAACAAAAAGTCCATTGACATATACAAACATCCCAATTTCAATAGAGATGACAGTTACAAACCATCTAGTATTTGGCGCCCTGTTCTTACGACATTGATTCAACCCTTGAAAGACGTCGCAGTAAAGTCTGCCGACGTAACTAGTACATATTGCACACTGGCGACCTCTATCGTAGAAGAAGTGAACACTCCACAACAAAGTGCATATAATTTACGCCCTCGAAAGCAGTAATCAGTCCGCCCTCTACCTCCGCGGGTAAAGGTCGTCCTCCTGATGACGTTGAATAAGAATTCAACGAAACATCTAGAATTTTAGTTACAGTTAAATCAATAAATACAATTTGTGAATTATTTTTCTTCTTCGTGATCCTTATATCTTGGGACTGGCGTATGATGCTGAACCAAATCATGAATGTGTGTGACGTGTTTTACCAGATTTATATAAATAAATACGAAATAAATGCAAATATCAACCTACAAATATTTACGATTTCAACTATTTCATTGGGTCTATCGATTTAGTCATATCTTTACGCAATTCAAAATGACATCAAGGTTGGTTAAGAATATTTATTTAGAAAACAGAAATACAGGTATTCTAGAATGATGATGTTATAATAAGAACAGCTGAAATGCAAATATGTTTGTCTTTTACATAATTTGTCAAGACTTTGTATTGAATATTAAACTCATCATTATACGGCGGAAATTTTAATGATATTTCAGCATAGCTGGTTAAAAATATGTTTTTTATTTAATGAAGCAATTGATTTCATAATTTAAAGCAATAAATATTTAGTCAATATCCCTTAAATTATGCTCTGGTAAAATAATATACATTTTTGATAAATAAACATACAAGAAATACTTTAAACAACGAAATTAAACACTTGTAAATAATTAGAAAATTTTAGCAAACACGAATCTCACTCACTGGACACAAACTTTAGCTGAAACATTATTCCGTAATTCAAACTAATTTATTTTCGCTGAAAAGTTTCACCCAACTGTGGAACACTATTAACCTTATTTCTATGGTTCGATTCCGTGGTTTTCGCAGCTGTCAAACTCGACTGACTTGATGCGCGAAACGTCGTGTTTTATAAGGAACGTTCGCTCTCGAAACTTTTCGCCCATTTGACTGGTTTCCATATGTTTCTTAAACATTCCAAAACATCCAGACAGATTGTTTATGGTTTCTAGAATCTCGTGTAACAAGAAAAATGAATTATGATTAAATACTATTACTATTTGGTGACATATTTTTATTTTATATCA
The DNA here is from genome assembly GCA_016648135.1 of Agrypnia vestita. Lineage (NCBI taxonomy): Eukaryota > Metazoa > Arthropoda > Insecta > Trichoptera > Phryganeidae > Agrypnia > Agrypnia vestita. Next base: position 101,656 of record JADDOH010012787.1, read on the forward strand.
TTCGTTCATTTATCTCTGATTCATTAAAAGTTTACTAATAAGTTATCTTAGAAAAAAGTTGCGTTAACGATTGATTACTGAGGAAAAAGAGATCTTTGATAAGCATGAAAAAATTAACTGCAATTATTTTATGTCAACACTTTTTCAGTTATCTGCTTCTAGTACTGAGCCCACGATATTTCATTGAATTTACTCTAGAATAGCGTGGCACTGAAGATAGTGTCCGCATGTAGCTTGTGATGGCTCCCCTTCTTCGCCTTTCAGCTCGATCCTACTCCTAACTGAGTTTACGCCTTGTTAGAGGCAAACAAGCTATCTATCTACGTCGGGTGAAGGCTCTACGGTTTTTAACGTAGTATTTCCAAACACCCTCGTTTTATTCAAGACCTCCCCAGTTCACGTTGTGTAATTTTTTGTTTCGAACTATAGGGGATGAATTGGTTTTGTGGTAACCCTATCGCAAGCTAAACTTAAATTAAATACTGGGGTATGAAGTTCGTGAATGTTCATGGAAAACGCAAACAAAACTACCTAGCACGTCAATTAAGCCCTACGGTGCAATTGCTAAACATACTATGTTCCGTGGCCCTATATTATTTACCTATCATTCCTACGGACTGAAACCACTGCATCTGGTGTAGCTGCGCTTCCAGAGTGCGCGATCCTCTGCTTCCATGCCCTCTCCGCTCGATCCCCCATTGTCCTACCTGTATGGGATCGACCGCCATCCACTGGAAAGGTTAGTGACGTGCCGTTATCACATGCGCATGCACATATAGAGTACATAGATCCTCTGAAAGCCCTCGAGTCCTTCGTAGCCGCTCCTATGGATGATTCCGTCTTCGACGCCCCGCTGATTAATAATTTTATCTTCCGCCGTTATCTCGCTGTGCTTATTCCCTACGATCTTTTATATTTACTCTGCATTATCTTTATATCAATTACATTGTTACGTTTATTTACTAGCCGGCCTAAGTTCCGTCACCTGTATCTGGCCCTATGTCTCATTCTAGTGGTACGTTGGGTTCTAATGGATAAGGGGTTTGTAGAAGGTATGTGTAAATGTATGTGTACGCGGAAAATGTGGTTGCTTTAAATTCGGCCCCTCCATACCCAAAGGCTCATCGGTGACTGATCCCATCTTCCTTCTCCCGACACGAGTTCCGGATACGTTGACCTGAGCCTGGATGCGCCTTTTCATGTTGGGCCTCTTCTGTGCAAAGTACCGCACCATCCCTCGCGTCAGTGTCTGGCGTCCGGGCTCAGAGCCAGTTTGCCCCCCGAATTCCAACTCCTCCAGGTTAAACTAAGTTAAACTACGGTATATATACTGAAGCTACTGTAAAGATGGTCCCGGGCCACCTGTCAAGTCAAAAGTATGCGAGTGGGGAAGTGGAGTTTCCTAGGCTCCCCAACCCTCGCCTGTGAGCAACTACAGCCCATTGGCCATTCGCGACACTACAGTGACTGCAATCACCCTCCCAGGTAGTACTTATTATAATCTGGTATGCATCAATACGTTCAATCCATTCCAGACGAGGGAAGACATCCGCACGGGTGTTGTGCCACCCGTGAAGAGCCCCCTCATACACTACGTACGAATAGATACATACTAATAAAATATAATATACATACATATACTTACATATACAATACATAAATAAATACTTGTAATGGTTGGTTGCCATGTGGTTTCACGAGGCCATGACCCCTCGTATTAGTAGATGGAAAGGTGGATCTGGACAGTAGGGATATGCCTAGCCCCTGGCCAGGGATGTCGGTGTATTTTCTCCAAATGGTGTACAGCTAGAATCCTGCCATCGATGATGATGGGATCTGCCTAATTATCTCCGACTGATGTGTAACTGGAACCCTGCCATCACTGATGAAGATGATGATGTCACTATCGAAACGTCTCCTGATGACATTTAGCTGAACCGCCGCTAATGATGATGATGATGATGATGATACTATCGTAACGTCTCCTGACTATATATAGCCGAAACACCGCTAATGATGATGATGATACTATCGTAACGACTCCTGACGATATATAGCTGAAACACCGCTAATGATGATGATGATGATGATGATGCTATCGAAACGCCCCCTGACTATATATAACTGGGACACTGCTAATGATGATGATGATGATGATACTATTGAAACACCTCCTGACGATATATAACTGGGACACTGCTATGATGATGATGTTGATGATACTACCGAAACGCCCCCTGACTATATATATAACTGAGACACTGCTAATGATGATGATGATGATGATACTATTGAACACCTCCTGACGATATACGACTGGGACGCTGCTAATGATGGTGATGATGATGATGCTATTGAAACGTCTCCTGACAATATATAACTGGGACACTGCTAATGATGATGATGTTGATGATACTATCGAAACGCCTCCTGACGATATAAAGCTGAACCACCGCTAGTGATGACGATGATGATGATGATACTATCGCAACGCCTCCCGACGATATATATCTGGAACACCGCTAGTGATGATGATGATACTATCAGAACGCCTCCTGACTATATGTGACTGGAACACCGCTAATGAAGATGATGATGATGATACTATTGAAACGTCTCCTGACGATATACAACTGGGACACTGCTAATGATGGTGATGATACTATCGGAACGCCTCCTGACTATATATGACTGGGACACCGCTAATGAAGAAGATGGTGATGATGATGATGCTATCGAAACGCCCCCCGACTATATATAACTGGGACACTGCTAATGATGATGATGATGATGATACTATTGAAACGTCTCCTGACGATATATAACTGGGACACTGCTGATGATGATGATGTTACTATCGGGACGCCTCCTGACTATATATGACTGGAACACCGCTAATGAAGATGATGATGATGGTACTATTGAAACGTCTCCTGACAATATACAACTGGGACACTGCTAATGATGGTGATGATACTATCGGAACGCCTCCTGACTATATATGACTGGAACACCGCTAATGAAGATGATGATGACGATACTATTGAAACGTCTCCTGACGATATACAACTGGGACACTGCTAATGATGGTGATGATACTATCGGAACGCCTCCTGACTATATATGACTGGAACACCGCTAATGAAGATGATGATGATGATACTATTGAAACGTCTCCTGACGATATACAACTGGGACACTGCTAATGATGGTGATGATACTATCGGAACGCCTCCTGACTATATATGACTGGAACACCGCTAATGAAGATGATGATGATGATACTATTGAAACGTCTCCTGACGATATACAACTGGGACACTGCTAATGATGGTGATGATACTATCTGAAACGCCTCCTGACTATATTGACTGGAACACCGCTAATGAAGATGATGATGATGATACTATTGAAACGTCTCCTGACGATATACAACTGGGACACTGCTAATGATGGTGATGATACTATCGGAACGCCTCCTGACTATATATGACTGGAACACCGCTAATGAAGATGATGATGATGGTACTATTGAAACGTCTCCTGACAATATATAACTGGGACACTGCTGGTGATGGTGATGATGATGATGCTATCGAAACGCCGCCTGACTATATATAACTGGGACGCGGCATATGAATAGACAAATAAATACCTAATTAATTAATGAATCATCAATTAAATAAATAAATAGAAATTAATAATTAAGTTCGGCGTCGAGCACACGGGCCGATGATGATGCTATCGAAACGCCGCCTGACTATATATAACTGGGACGCGGCATATGAATAGACAAATAAACACCTAATGTATTAATGAATCATCAATTAAATAAATAAATAGAAATGAATAATTAAATTCGGCGTCGAGCACACGGGCCGATGATGATGCTATCGAAACGCCGCCTGACTATATATAACTGGGACGCGGCATATGAATAGACAAATAAACACCTAATGTATTAATGAATCATCAATTAAATAAATAAATAGAAATGAATAATTAAATTCGGCGTCGAGCACACGGGCCGCGCGATCCCTGGAAGTTCACACACATGCAGAGAAGGGTTATTTGGCGAATTAATTCGCCCCTATTAGGGTCAGTACGGATCCAACATGCAAAGAACACCTGCGGGAAAACATATGTAAAGTTTACGGTACAGGGGTTAGCTTTCACTGTCGGCGCTTCTTCCGTCTCTGTCTGGGGTGTCGAACCCGAGACCATTCTTCTTAATCGTGCGCCACCTTTATATATCGTTATAATCTCAAAACGGAAAGAGGATGACATGACTTACCCATCTGCCGCCGATTATATCCATTCCAGTGCATCGTAGTTTCACTTTATGTACCTCACTTTATACCTAAGGATTGCGAACACTTGCCTTGCACGCGCACACGATTCACAGGCCCCTAATTAACTATAGTTCGCGACCTAACCTTTGATCCTGCCATCACGCGTTTTTAAGTTTCCGTAGCTGGGGCTTAGTATCCAGCCTCGGCAACTATACGGTGTATATACCTTAATCAAACCGAAACTAGACATTATTTTCTTTTCCTTGAATTTATATTCCTCGAGATACCGGAATTAGACTCTAGCTCGACAATTGTAAGTATTTATATATCTTAATAATACTGCAACATAGTCCTTATTTCCGTCTTACGTATCCGTACTTCCCGGGTCATCGAGACTAGACTCCAATTCTAATGATCATACTCTAATGATTATACGCACCGATATTTTTCATAAAACCCGTTACCCGTTATTTTCCGATGTTACATATTCTTATATTTATCCGAAATACCGGGATTAAGCTTTGAATCTAGGATTCCATCCATTTATAAGTTTTAACAAACCCATGAAGCAACCACTTGTCCACTTGTTGTTGTTAAAGAATTGATTGCTTCTATAATAAAACCCCACTAGTCTACATCTTTATAAGGTCAATACATATTACTTTTAGGGTCCGCCGATTTAGTTTTATTCTTAATATCATTATTATTATTATTATTATTATTATTATTATTATTATTATTATTATTGTTATTATTATTATTATTATTATTATTAATTAATTACACGGCTTAATAGCCTTTTACAACAGGTTTATACATAATTAAAATACAACAAACGATTAAATGTAAAAGAAAAATAAAGGGTATAAATGTAAAAAGTATATATACATAGTTTAAACATAATGAGGTTAGACATGTATGTAAAAAAAAGGTATATATGCAAAAAGTGTAAAGTAGCAGGTTTATACATAATTAAAATACAACAAACGATTAAATGTAAAAGAAAAATAAAGGGTATAAATGTAGAAAGGTATATATATACATAGTCTAAACATAATGAGGTTAGAAATATATGTAAAAAAAAGTATATATGCAAAAGTGTAAAGTAGCAGGTTTATACATAATTAAAATACAACAAACGATTAAATGTAAAAGAAAAATAAAGGGTATAAATGTAAAAAAGTATATATACATAGTTTAAACATAATGAGGTTAGACATATATGTAAAAAAAGTATATATGCAAAAAGTGTAAAGTAGCAGGTTTATACATAATTAAAATACAACAAACGATTAAATGTAAAAGAAAAATAAAGGGTATAAATGTAAAAAGGTATATATATACATAGTTTAAACGTAATGAGGTTAGAAATATATGTAAAAAAAAGTATATATGCAAAAGTGTAAAGTAGCAGGTTTATACATAATTAAAATACAACAAACGATTAAATGTAAAAGAAAAATAAAGGGTATAAATGTAAAAAATTATATATACATAGTTTAAACATAATGAGGTTAGACATTTATGAAAAAAAAAAGGTATATATGCAAACAGGTGTAAAGTAGTGATCTCAGAAATTTTTATTCACCGATAATATAGCAATATTAAATTTGAATAGCCAGCTATATATATAAAAATTTAAGACATTATATAAAAATTTAATATTTTGAAAAGGAATGATCATATAGTGTTTTTTAAATTTTGAGAGAGATAGATTTAAAATGTCGACATATGTAGGTAGTTCATTGCCAAGTTTGTGCATTGATAACAAAATTATATTATTCTTAATATAATGTAATGAATATGGTTGCATGATTGACATCTTCGTCGACAGTCTGGAGAAAGTAAAGTTTACACTTAAAGAGGCAATACTGCTTCGTTACTGACTTCAGCTGTTAATATGTAATGGTGGGTAATATATATTTTTCGTACACATTGCCGCTTTGTACTTTATATTTTTAATTTCTGTACTCATGTTTCGGTGCTATTCCGGTACTTTTAATAATTTGCTACTTGTAATTTATATTGTTTAATGTATGTTCTTTTAATTTTATGATATATTTTTTCATGTAAAAGCCTATACGCATTGCTGCTCGTTACCTACTCTACATTTTTAATTTTTATACTCATGATTTGGTGCTATTCCTGAAACTTTTAATGTATGTGCTTTTGAAATTTATTTTATACTCTTTATGTAAAAGCCTAATGGGCGTAAACAAATAAATAAAAAAAAAAAAAAAATAATTTTATTATCATCTCGAATATTTGATATCCACTCTCCGGCAAATTTTAATATAGTTTAAATCATTTTAATATAATTTATCATTTTAATATAGTTTAGGAATAACGGGATTCTGTAATTTCTACAAGTATAAACAACCCCAATCTTACCAAATCCATTTTATGTAGTGAAAGACGCGGGACTTATATTCTTCCTAAAATGTAAAATGAACCCGGTCTAGATGAAACATCCTTATTTAGTTTCAGGACAACGAGGTTTACGCGTTCCACGAGGAATATGATATAACCCGATCTAAACGAAGGTAATTTTATATAATTTTAGGACAACGGAACTTACAAATTTCATAAGGTATATCGTGAAGCCAATCTAGGCGGAGACACTACGTATATTTTAAACAGAGTAAGAGTTTAAATTTTATCATCAGGCCTAATAAACCGCAAGAATGTCCTAGGCATAGTAAACAAAATAGCGGTCAAAGCTGTAGTGTTTCTATGTTCACACGTTTTAGCTCAAAACGAATACTATAATTTTCACATTTATAATACAAGACGCGAATTTCTAAACGAATCATTTTAAAATAGTTCTGATTGAAATCTACATGTTTCATATTTATTAAATGAAGGCGCGAATTCTAAACGAAACACTAACATTGCTCAAAAACGGGACCCTATATTTATATATGCTTAAAATGAAACGCGAATTCCCGAATGATAGCATTTTATATAACTAAATGTAACGAAATCTTATATAGTTTATAAATAAGAAGACCCGGCCCCAGGCGGTTTATATATATTTTCAATATAACGAGGCCCCATAACATCTTTATAAGTATAATACAACCCCGGTCTATCGAAACAATGTACTAGAAGTTTTTATATGTTTGAATACATGATATACGTTTTTTTATACGCGTTTTTATACGCGAGATTTACGTTTTCGTACAATACAAAGTAACCCAAATTATACAACCGCGAAGTTTACATCACTCCTAAAGTATGACCAGAACTAATTGAAACATTTTTCCATAGTTTAAGTCCGCGAGGCAAATATCTTTCATAAAATATGAAATAACCGAATCAAATTAAACATATTTTTACCTTATAGGCTTTCCCCAACGCGCGTAATAATCCCGGCCACATGGAACGTTTTTATATGTTTTAATAACGCGGGACCTATGTTTTCCTATACAATATAAGATAACCCGGGCCGAACGGAAGCAATTTTATATACTTTATAAAATAGTGAAACTTGTACTTCTGTAAAACCGTAAATAAACCCCGACCCCCACGAGATTATTATATATAATTTTTTAGAATAATGAAATTTCATACATCTGTAAAATTGTAAATAAGTCCCGACTCTCACGAAATTACTCTATATAATTTTAGACGAAATGGAAATCTAGATTATTATGGGCTGAACCTGATACCCCGCGAGATCAGCTATATATTTTTCACTAGACGTATTTTTAATCCCAGAATTTATTCGCTATAATTTTAACGGACTCTTACTATTAACCATAAACAAAAAAAATTATTAAAATAAACTAAATATTCTTTCGATAACTAAAATAAACCCGGTCTAATCGAAACATTTCATATAACGAAATATTATATGCCTTACAAATGTAAAAATTAAAATGTGACCAAGTTAAATTAATTAAATTTTAGCAAAAATAGGTAATTTTATAAGACTTATTTAAAATCGAATCTGTTAGTAACAACCCTTTTATCTTTTAACAATTTCCCGCGTGTCTAGCATAAAATAGGTATCTTTATAACGCACAGCTAGTTTCCAGAGATCCGCCAATACTATACTTAGTAAAACGAGAATTTAACTAAATTTGAACTCTACCGTTTCCTGAAATTCTGCGAATATTATTCTGTGAACCTAGTAAGACGACAAAAATAATTAACTTTATAGAACATAGTGATTTCCGAAGTTCCGATATGCCAGATTAATTACCTTTATAAAATAAAATCAATCCCGTACTCTGAGTTAAAACTCTTTTAACAGGACCTCGCGTATTTAGCATAAGATAGGTATTTTTACAAGATTTATTAACAATTTCCCGCGTGTTTAGCATAAAATAGGTATCTTTATAACGCACAGCTAGTTTCCGGAGATCTGCAAATATCAGTTCTATATATGCCGGACTAATCAACTTAATAAAGCGCAGTAATTTCCGAAGTTCTAATATGCCAAATTAATTACCCTTTATAAAATAAAATCAAACCCGTACCCCCCTTTTCTTTTAACGTGAGCAATGTCGAAGAGTATATTTACCCGTATACTTTCACTTGAAGTTAAACTATAATTTTCACCCACTGAGACACTCTAAGTCGACGGTAATTATCACTCACGGTAATTATCACTCAAAAAAACAACCGACGCAGATTTTGCGCTCTCGTAGACCGTCACCAACTGCCCGATTTCTGCTGTGTCTTGACATTTTAAAACCCCCCTAGCGGGAAAAGGTCCTAAGTCGTGTGTTTCCAGGATTTTCAATATTCTACTTCTCTTGAAACCAAATTCTTTGTTCCTAAGATTCAATTTGGCAAAAAAAAACCATATCTCCACTCGGATATGTCAGTTGATCCCACCTCCTGTTGCCGTCTCTATCTCCATCCCTGTGCCCGTTTGGGACGGACTTGGTGGCTTCAGACGGTTTGAACTCGCTTCACAAGCGCGATAATTAATTTTTAATATTAATTTCTAAGTTCAGTCCATATTGTCGTTTGATCAACCGTAACCACAATCTATCGGGTACTCCCCTAATCATAGTTGATGTTTCTTCATTATCTACCATTATCATGTCCCGTTCTCCTGTATTTTCACTCGTCTTTATCGGAAATTTAACGTTTCTTGGCCGCTATATCGTGGGTTCAATTTCCATATATTCACCACGTGCACACTGCATACCTAGATATAACAATCATCCAAAGGCACTATACCTAATTTTAAATTAATTTTGGGCGATCTTTTCTCGTGGGTCCCCAATGAATCCTGTCTTTTGGCCGCGACTCTCCGCGCACAGGGACGTATTAGCTCCCTCCGTTGCGGAATTTAAACATAATTTGTAACCATTTATTATTATTTTTATTGGCAGTAAGATTGATCCACAAAGTAACTATGTTACATAGACAGTGAATATTCTCGAACAATATAATACTGGAAGAGTACTATTCGCTATAACACAATAAACTATTAATGTAAGTTAAATTAAATTTTTAAATTCAGTGGAAGATTTTTAGGATCGTTTTGCTTTTAATTTTTTTCCCAAAACAAAATAAATAAACAAATAAATAAACACACAGATACACACTCACACAACCCACTATTGGACATGTTTTTATTATTCTTTTATCGATTGTATGTATGTGTTTTCGCGTAATTGGCCCAAAACTCTGTGCATCAATTATTGTCTTTTCTTCAAAGATTGATTAATTATATGGCTGTAAGAAACCCAATAAATGAAAACAAATAAAACAAATAAGTAAATAAACCTCCAGTGCCGCAGGCAAGGCGTCGGATTAATTCAGTGCTCATTCATTGCCAAGGCACTGGACGCCTCCGCTGATAACTATATACCGCTCACCATGTTCTTAGAGGTGTGTTGAAAGATTGCTAGTATCTGTCGAATCGGTCTCAAGTAGTTGTCTGTATTTGTACGTTTATCATTATTACATGCTCTTGCTATATCCGTTCCACTTCACATTATTGTTCCTCCCGTCTTCGAATTTCTATCACACTATGTTCTCCTATGTTTTTGGTACTTATATGCTTGCTTTTTACTTGCATTTACTCCTATATATATTTGTTTCATTTATCCATCCATCTATAAGATCCCCATACGCTTTATCCTTTTATTTCATGTGTATATGGGCCGCAAATTCATATTATTTTATTTACAATATTCTTATCTAGATACACTTGTTCCAATTATGTTTTGTGGTTATTACTACCAAACCCGGCGAAATCTGAGCTAGAATAGCCAATCGTATACACGTTACCCGTCCTGTTGAAACTACGCTAACGTCGGACAGGTTTGTAGTGATTACATAGTTAATATATTGTATCTATATTCGAGTATATTATTTTCTTGTCGTGCCATTAATATGCTTACACGTTATCGTTATCTCTTTCCTAACTATATATACCGTCATTGCGCAATTACCTATCTGTTGTAAAAGCCTGAAGAGCGTTAGTCTACAGATAAATATAATAGAATTATAGTTAACTTTTCTATCTGCCTACGTTATCCGATTCCCGCGAAACGAAAATAAATCATTATCCGCTCAGTTAAGGTCACCCCTCTGGTACATCGTATACGTTTTAATCCGTGTTATTACAAATTATTTATGGGCGTTTTCCTCTCGCGATCCCCCGATTAGACCTGCCTTCCTTGCCTTTGCTCATATTCTGCTATCTCTCTCGCGCGGCAATCCACTTAAGAAGGCGATTAATGACGTTTAAACGGTTTCAAAACCCTAGCAAAAAAGTCAATAATTCAGAAACCTCGTGGAACTGTCAATATCATCGTCACCTTAGAGTAGACGTTAATCGGTTTTTTAACGGCTTAAACTGCAATAAACGCGACCAAAATCTACGAAAGCCGTGTTCAGTATTTTTTTTGGGAAGCACATGTGGACCGCTCGGACCGCGCCGATCGTCAACCATTTGTACCAAACGCGGCTTTACCACAAGATTAATATGTTTTATAAGAATTGAATATTAACTGCTCGTAACCTATATCCGATCAATCGCTACTAACTCCCTCCCAATACTAGCGTTTCATCATTCCCAAATTTTTGTAGCTCCAATACTACGGCCAGTTTAGCTCAATTTTTCCCCGCGTAGCATTTAAATCATCTTAGAGTTCAAAAAAATAAAAATAATAAAATAAAAAAAAAATCTATAGAAACAGGTGATTCATCACATGCCCCCCTATTGTTCCGTGTCAGGAGTCTTATTACGTCTAGGAATCAGTCACCTGGCGCGGAACAACACATAGGCCTCGGGTAACTGCTTTTAGTCTATCCATTTTCCCGATATTATCTGTGTCTCACGTCCCCCCCCCCTAGGTTCCTTAGTCTCTCCTCCCCCCCCTAATCACCTAGCCACCCCCCTAACTCCTTTAGCTCGTCGCCCGGCGTCGTACACAGCCCTTCAACCACACCTTCGTTTTCATGTTTCCGCGTGCCTCTAATTACACCTGCGAGATTGTCGCATGGGAACTTAAGGTCCTCCACTGTGGTGCTCGGCGCAAAATGGAAATACATTTATCTTAACCTAAGGAGCACGCCCCCGCCCGCGTGCTTAGGTGGCCCACTACCATAGTGTGACAGGACCTCCCTCTTCCATATCTTCCTGGTCCATGCCTCCCCCCTAACCCTATAGTCGCCCCCCAAGGCCTCCTTGTCCTCTTGATTTACGAAACATTCAGCAGTTTCTGCCGTT